>CAWUFW010002732.1:1800000-2076573 GCA_963921515.1 Calotriton arnoldi
ATTCTATTTGAAATAACTCTCTTGCCGGTTGATGTATCTTCGCAAAATTTTCAAACTTTGTGGGGCGCTCCGGTCCGCTCCTACCCTGAAAGTCTCGGGGGGGATTCGTCAAGCGGGGGCCGAGAAAAAGGGGGTCCCAAAGCGTGTTTTCCCCATGCAATTTTCCATAGGAAACTTTAGACACGGCTACAGCCCGAACTGCTGAACGGAATTACACCAAATTTGGCAAAGAGGTAGTTCTTGGTTCAGAAAGAACCCTTTTTGTTAAATGGTGTAAATCCGTTCAGTAGTTGCTGAGAAAATCAAAAGTAAAAAGATAGATATATCTATGGCCGCGTCGGATTCGCGCACCCTCCCGATCACGAGCTGCATGCTAATTGGCTGTCAACACTCCAAATCAGGAAGTGTTGGCAGCCATTTTGTCCCTCGGTAGAACCGAGGACAGAAACAAGTGCGCAAAGCGCACAAAGGGAGCAGGGTAGAAACACCCTGACCCCCTAGGTCTGCTCAGGGGGTCCCACAAGGACCCCCTGGGCAAAAAAAATTTAAAAAAAAAAAAAAAAAATCGGCAGGATGCGCTCAGGGTTGTCATTGCAAACTGCTTTGGATATTGGAAGAGAGGCAGGAAACCTGCTCTCTCTTCCAATATCCAAAGCTGATTGCTTTCACATGGGGAGCAGCATGTTAGCTGCTCCCCATGTGTAAAAGCAATGCCGGCTCCCGTAGGACACGGGTAGCCGGCGGGACTGTGGGGGTTTGGGGACCCCCACAGTCCCCAACGAGAGGCCAGGCCCGGGGGATGGGGTCCCCGGGGCCATAAGTGGCCACGGAGGGGGCCACGCAGCCCCCCTCCCCGAAGGTAAAAAAAGTAAAAAAAAAAGTGCAAGGCCGGCCCCGAGGGATGGGGTCCCCGGGGCCTTAAATGGCCTGAGGAGGGGGCCACGCAGCCCCCTCCAAATAAAAAAAAGAGGCCATGCCCCGGGGATGGGGTCCCCGGGGCCAATACAGGCCCAGGGAAGGGGGCCACGCGGCCCCCTTCCCGTTTTTTTAAATTTTAATTAAAAAAAGGGAGTAAGGCCCTGAGGGATGGGGTCCCAAGGGCCTAAAAATAGGAAAAAGGAAGGGGGCCACACAGCCCCCTTCAGGGAGAAAAAAACAAACAAAAAAAAAACGATCGGGCCCGCAGGCTCGCCCCTTCCTTCACCACTCTGCAAACGCGCCCCTGGCGCGTTTGCAGAGAGAACGAATTCCCCTTGAATACTGGGGGTCCCTGGGGCCAACTAGCCCACCAGGAACCTCCAGTATGCGCCAGGAGGCTGCCTTGCAGAGAGGTGTACAGAGGCCACGCCCTTTTTACACCTCTCTGCAACGCAGCTCTGTGGCGCTTTTGGAGGTATATGGTGGGCTAGTTGCACCCCAGGGACCCTCAGGATTCAAGGGAGTTAATCCCCCGACTTAAAACGCGCCACGGGGCGCGTTTGCACAGTGGTGAAGGGAGGGGGCGGGGCTTCAGGTGACATGTGTGCAAACAGGCCCCGTGGCGCGTTTTAATTAAATCCCCTTCAATCCTGAGGGTCCCTGGGGGCCAACTAGCCCAACAGGTACGTCCAGAAAGCGCCACAGAGCTGCGTTGCAGAGAGGTGTAAAAAGGGGTGTGGCCTTTGTACATGTCTCTGCAACGCAGCCCCTGGCGCATACTGGAAGGTTCCTGGTGGGCTAGTTGACCCGTAGGGACCCTCAGGATTCAAGGGACTTAATCCCCAACTTAAAACGCGCCACGGGGCGCGTTTGCACAGATGTCACCTCAGGCCCCGCCCCCTCCCTTCACCATTGTGCAAATATTCCTCTAAAATCAGCCGAAATACGAATTCTGATTTACTCACCTGTTATCAGGAGAGACCTCAGTGCTGCATCTTTCAGCCCAGTACTAATCCGGAAAAGTAATTTTAACCGTACTTACCAGTAACTTGAATTTCCTTCCATAGGCTAACATTGACTGGTTTCACTTGGAAATTCTTCTAAGTGTGGAGTTTTGGAACTTTAAAATATTCCTCTAAAATCAGCCGAAATACGAATTCCGATTTACTCACCTGTTATCAGGAGAGACCTCAGTGCTGTATCTTTCAGCCCAGTACTGGTCCTTAAAAGTAATTTTAACCGTACTTACCAGTAACTTGAATTTCCTTCCATAGGCTAACATTGACTGGTTTCACTTGGAAATTCTTCTAAGTGTGGAGTTTTGGAACTTTAAAATATTCCTCTAAAATCAGCCGAAATACGAATTCCGATTTACTCACCTGTTATCAGGAGAGACCTCAGTGCTGCATCTTTCAGCCCAGTACTGATCCTCAAAAGTAATTTTAACCGTACTTACCAGTAACTTGAATTTCCTTCCATAGGATATAATTGCCTGCTTTTTGCTGAAAAAGTTTCTAAGTGTTGATTTTTGAAACATACAAATATTCCTCTAAAATCAGCCGAAATACGAATTCCGATTTACTCACCTGTTATAAGGAGAGACCTCAGTGCTGTATCTTTCAGCCCAGTACTGGTCCTGAAAAGTAATTTTAACCGTACTTACCAGTAACTTGAATTTCCTTCCATAGGCTAACATTGACTGGTTTCACTTGGAAATTCTTCTAAGTGTGGAGTTTTGGAACTTTAAAATATTCCTCTAAAATCAGCCGAAATACGAATTCCGATTTACTCACCTGTTATCAGGAGAGACCTCAGTGCTGTATCTTTCAGCCCAGTACTGGTCCTTAAAAGTAATTTTAACCGTACTTACCAGTAACTTGAATTTCCTTCCATAGGCTAACATTGACTGGTTTCACTTGGAAATTCTTCTAAGTGTGGAGTTTTGGAACTTTAAAATATTCCTCTAAAATCAGCCGAAATACGAATTCCGATTTACTCACCTGTTATCAGGAGAGACCTCAGTGCTGCATCTTTCAGCCCAGTACTGATCCTCAAAAGTAATTTTAACCGTACTTACCAGTAACTTGAATTTCCTTCCATAGGATATAATTGCCTGCTTTTTGCTGAAAAAGTTTCTAAGTGTTGATTTTTGAAACATACAAATATTCCTCTAAAATCAGCCGAAATACGAATTCCGATTTACTCACCTGTTATAAGGAGAGACCTCAGTGCTGCATCTTTCAGCCCAGTACTGGTCCTGAAAAGTAATTTTAACCGTACTTACCAGTAACTTATATTTTCTTCCATGGGAATCCATTGTCTGGTTTTCAGCAGAAAGGTTTCAAAGTGTCGATTTTCACAAACTACAAATATTCCTTAAAAATCGCCTGTATGACTTAAACGCATTCTTTCAACTGTTTACAGGAGATGCACCAGTGCTGGATCCAGGATCCAACACTGAGTAAGAAAAAGTAACGATAACAGTTTTTACCTGCTAAGTGAATTTCCTTCCATAGGATAACATTGGTGATTCTATGAGAAAAAGTTTCTAAGTGTCAACTTTTAAAATACAATAATATTCCTTAAAAATCACGACTGTAACCAAAACGCTTTTACTCAACTGTTTACAGGAGATGTACCAGGACTGAATCTAGGATCCAGTCCTGTGGTTAGAAAAAGTAATCCATAAAGTAACTAATTGCATTTAACTAGAAATTCACATTGAGCTGAATGTTGCATTGTGTTTGAAAATGTGGTGCCCATTGCAACAACTGTAACTACTGTACTTAAAAGTCTATTGCCTATGTGCAAAGTATTTAAACTAAAGTAATTCATTCTGAGAAAGTATTTTTTGTAATGTAATGTATAATGTAATTACAATGTAATTTAAAAAATAAAATATGTAAAAAAATCTAAAAATGTAATAAATCAGTATGAAAAAAATTAATATAACAATTAATACATTTAAAAATTGTCATTTACAAAACCTTTGAAATTCACTGAAAAAACCGTAGGTTTCAGACATGTTATAGTTAGGAATTAGCATTTAAAAAACCTTTGAAATTCACTGAAAAAACCATAGGTTTCAGATAAGTTATAGTTAGAAATTAGCATTTAAAAAACCTTTGAAATTCAATGAAAAAACCATAGGTTTTAGGGGCAGTTATAGTTAGTTGGACATTGCACTCGTACAAAACCCGTGAAATTCCCCGTTATAGTTAGTTCAGCTAACTATAACTCGCGCCCACAATGCACTGCTGATGACGTCACATATTACATCACTCATGACATGGTCAGTGACATCACTGATGACATCACTGATGACATCTCAAATGACATCACTGATGACATCATCCACGTGATAATCTGATGCACCTCCTCACACCCTAATATAACCTTTGATACACCCAATCTAAATTACAGACTGCCATTCGCAAAACCATAGACACTCCAACACCAATAACTACATACCCACTCACTGATTCTTAGGTCTACACACACACATCCACTCACTCACCCGTACAGTCACTCATACTTATGGTCACTCAGTACAGGACAATCATATGCACTCTTACTCCTATATAGACACTCAAACACCGCCACTCATCCATAGAGGTACTCACACACCTAGTCAGTCATGCAAATAATTAAACACACTGCCATTTACTCACCTATACAGTTATACACACACCAGCTCACTTAATCATACAAATACTAGCACATTGTTACGCTCTTATACAATCACTGATACAAGCACACACTCATCCATACAGCCACTATCACAATCACTCACTCTCGCTTATAGCTATTTATATACTCCAATACACATATATACTGCCTTTCACATTTGTAGTTACTCACACATGTACCACTGGGACATACATTCACTCACTAACACACTCTTACACACACTTACCCACCCATACAGTCTATCACAGATGCACTCTTGAAACCATCCACCCAGTGAATCACCCACTCACACATCTATGCACAGTCGCACACACCCCATCCACACAAACACTCAGGCACCCATACAGATACTCAGACAACAAATCAATAACTCTTATAGACACTCATGTAGCTATTCACAAACCCATGCAGCCACTTACACAGCAACAGACAGATACAGACATTAACCCAGTTTAGTCACTAACCCATGCATTCAGTAAGATACGTTTAATCACTCACTTATAGAATTAGTCACGCACCTACTAAATCATCCATACACACACTTATACACCCACTCATTCTTCAATACGCCTTTCCCTATATATATTAAAAATATTTAAACTTTACAGAAACACACAGTCACTGGATGATGTCATCAGTGATGTCATTTGAGATGTCATCAGTGATGTCATCAGTGATGTCACTGACCATGTCATGAGTGATGTAATATGTGATGTCATCAGCAGTGCATTGCGGGGCGCGAGTTATAGTTAGCTGAACTAACTATAACGGGGAATTTCACGGGTTTTGTACGAGTGCAATGTCCAACTAACTATAACTGTCCCTAAAACCTATGGTTTTTTCAGTGAATATATATATATATATATATATATATATATATATATATATATATATATATATATATATGTATGTATAAATTCACGACTCCTTTCTCCTTTGCAGAAACGAACCAGCACTCCAAAGGGATTTCTCTCGGCTTTTATTAGTTTTCTAGTGACGGTATCTACGCGTTTCGGCTGTTACACACAGCCTTGTTCACGACACAGATCACCATTTCTTTTGACTTTAAATACACACAATCAACGGTAACATAAATTGACATAGACAAAGGACAATTACCATTGCAACCCAAGGCAGTACTTTTAGGTAAATACGGGCGCCATTTTGGAACAGGTTTTGTATCACATACTTCTCCATCATTTTCTAATGCTAGTGCATAATTTCATCAATCACATACAATTGAAACCAACAATTCCAAATTATTCGATGAATTTAAAAAAAACGACAGTTATATATAATATATACAAGTAAAAAGGAAAGTTCTCTTTTGAATATAAAGTGCATCAATGCATACTGTTCCTTAGCTGCCTTTCTACATATAGATTTCTATATGTACTGGCACATGTCCGCCTTATTCATATAAAGTGCTTAGTGCGTTTTGTTTTTTAATTTTTTTTTTTTAATTTTTTTTTTTTTTTAAAGTGCCAGTGCTGATACTAGTGCTTATGTCAAATATTTAAAGTGCTTAGTAATGAAAGTGCTATTGTCCATTGCCCTTCTCCTAAAAATTCTCATTAAAAAATGGCTTTCCTGAATGTGCAAACTCTACAGCAGTTATTAATACAGGCATGTAAATAGATCTTCATCAATATTCAATCCATTAGGCTCTTTGCTATCAAATTCAAGGATAAAATAAGTTTCCAGCTTTCGCAGTTCTTTTTCTCTGTTACCACCACTCTTTTTTCTTGGAAACTCTGCTATACAGCTATAGCGCATCAAGTTCGGGTCACTTTGGTGATTTTTCTCAGAGTGCCTGGCTACAGGATAACTTCTCTCTTTATTGATTATTGCCCTCCTATGTTGCAGGATTCTTTTATGGGCTGGTAATGTTGTGCTTCCTATATATATTCTCTCACAAGGGCATTTTAAAATGTATACAACAAAACTCGATTTGCAATTTAAACACCCTCTTATCTTAATAGTTTTATTAAAAACTGTTTTCAGCTCCGTAAGGTTTTCCCCATGTTGGCATGCCTTACATTTTAGACATTTTCTAAAACCCTCTCTCTGGTGTAACCAAGTTTGGTTACCCACATTTTCTTGATATTCACTCCTGACTATATGGTCTCTCAAGCATTTTGATTTTCTAAATGTTATTTCTGGATATTTATTCACTTGAGGGCCTATAGTGGGGTCTCCTCTAATAAGGTGCCAATGCTTTCTCAAAATTGATCTCACTTCTACATGCTTTCTATTATAGGTTGTTATAAACCTCTGCGTTTTTGTCTCCTCTCTATTTTTCTTCTTCTTCTCAGATTTAGAGGGTTCAAATAACACTTTCTCTCTGCTCAATATTTTAGCCTTTTCTGACGCTTTCTGAAGAATTGACGGGGAATACCCTCTTTGGATGAATCTACTAGTCATTTCCTTTTCCACCTCCTTGTACTCTTGCAGAGTACTGCAAGTTCTTGTTGCCCTGTAAAACTCTCCGAAAGGTATACTTCGGATAATTTGTGTTGGGTGAGAACTATCTGCATGCAGAATTGTGTTCCCTGCTGGAGGTTTTCGGAAAATCTTTGTTTCTAGTTTGTCACCCCTTACCAGTATTCTCACATCTAAAAATTCTATTGAGGTCGTACTGTAGTTCCCCACAAATTTCAGGTTAAGATCATTCCTATTGAGGTCATTGATGAACAAATCTATGCTTGCTTCCGTGCCCTGCCACAGCACGAAAACATCATCTATGAACCTTAACCAAACTAAAACATTAGTAGTCCAATGTTCTAGCTGGGGCCCTCCGAGCACCTGCTCCTCCCACCAGCCAAGATGTAAGTTAGCATAACTGGGGGCAAAGCAGGTGCCCATAGCCATCCCTTGCTCCTGCTTGAACATCTCATTCCCAAACATAAAAATGTTTTTAGTTAAGCACCACTGTGTTCTCACAATTTGATTTAAAAAGTAATCAATGTATTTGGAGACATTTTCGAATAGGCTATTGCACGATGAAATTATGGGTCTCCCTGGTGGGTTAATAATGTTCTTGTGAATTTTCGGTGTCATATAGAACACTGGGATAATCGGATTCTCCTGTTTTACAAATCTGTATTCATCCCAGCTCAAAAGTTCTTGATCTCTCCAATCATTCAATCTTTCAAAGAATTGATCTTTTACTCTTTCATAATCTGATGTCTCTATTCTTTTGTAGCATTCTCTATTGTTTAGTTGACTCAATGTTTCATTTTTGTATAGCTCACGTCCCCATAAAAAAACATTTCCTCCCTTATCAGAGGGCTTCACTAGTACACCTTGTTCATTTTGAATCTTACTTATCACTCAATGGATTTGGACCTCCTTGGGGTCTGCTCTTTTTTTCTGATTCCTCATATTTTGATACAATCTCCGCAGGTCCATTATCACATTCTCGGAGAAGATATCAAGGTTATCCCTCATCATCTGTGGTATAAAGCGGGACCTTGGACGAAAGGGAGTATGATCTTCTCCTTTCAACATCAGATTCATTCTTTCTATTGGGAGCTCATCTACTCCATGTCTTTCATCGTTGTTCTCATTTTGCAATGACTACATGTCTTCTAAGATTGGTACATCAGACACAGTCAAGCTGGTTTGGAGTGGTTGGATATCGATTGCTATTGAGGTTTGTTCTGGTTCGAGGATGCTTCTCATCTTATGTAACTTCAACAGTTTTAATTTTTGAATAAATTTATGCAAATCCATCCTACTACTTGCGTAGTTAAATTCATTCTTATGGCAATAGGATAGACCTAGTTCCAATATTGATTTATCCTCCTCTGTTAATTTCATGGAACTTAAATTGATAACTGTATCATTCTTATCTACTGTTTCGCTTTCTGTTTCACAGTGGAGGGCAATGATCTCTCTTCTGCTCCTCCTTGCGCTCCTCCGGTATCCCTGTCCTCCTCTCCTTTGCTTCCTCTTCCTCTCGGTCTCCCCCGGCCTCTTATTGTTTTGTGGTCCGTCCTCTGATCCAACTGTAAAAAACGAAGCTCATTCGCTACTGTAAGCTTTATACTCATTACATTCTTTCTTGCAGGATCTTTCTGCTCCACTTCTGAGCCAGTATCTGAGCTTATTTCACTCTGTTACTGTTCCTGGCTTGTTATATTACCACTTTGGACCTTCTGTCTTCTAACCGTATCACAACGTTTTGCGAACGTATATATACGCCCGTTCTCATAGTCCAAACGGTCTCGCAAAAAACGTAGTTGCTTTTCTGTCTTTAATTCTTTTTTCATATTTTTCCAATCTGTTTTTTAAATCACTTTTAAATTTTAGTACTCTCGCTTGATCCACTTCTTTGTCAAGTACATTGTATAGTGCTTTAATTTTCCCCAAGATATTGTTTCTTTCCAATTCAGCATATTTTATCAGTATTTTGATCATGTTGGTTGAGCTTTCTGCACTGATTTCTGCCCATTCTCTTAGGAGTTCTGGATTTGGATTTTCATAGGTTGGTGTAATCATAATACGTAGCCCCCTTGGAACTTGTCCTACTTGGATGTATTGTTTGAGGGATGCCACTTCCACCAACGTGAGATTTCTCTTTTCTTTAATTTTTCCAACTCCTGCAGTTTCTTACTGATGTCATTACTTATAACATTCCTTGCTCCTCCTATTTCTGAACTTGCGGAGGTATTGATTTCTACAAAGAGTTTTTGAGCCTCCTGCTCTTGAGCCGCACATTCTTCATCACTCATTGTATATTACTCTTCCCGATTAATCCCTCCGCTGAACTGCAGCTCCTTTCCCTCTCCTTTCTCTCTTGGAGAGCTCGCTGCTCACAGCTCACAGCCCGGCTCCCGCCTCCCTGCGCTCACCCAGCTTACCGGAGTCTCTTCCGAGTATTCCAACGTCGGCAGGAATCCTCCGATTCCCACCCCGGGACTCCTCTCACTCCGCTTCTTTTCTCGGGCCTCGCGGTCGGGATTGCGGGGGGCACGCCTGTCTTATGGCTTCTCCAGTTATCCGGTGGCAGTTCCTGGCGTGCTTCCTAAGTGCCGGTGGTGCTGGCTACGAGGCATCCGCCACGCCTCTATGTATAAATTCACGACTCCTTTCTCCTTTGCAGAGACAAACCAGCACTCCAAAGGGATTTCTCTCGGTTTTTATTAGTTTTCTAGTGACGGTATCTACGCGTTTCGGCTGTTACACACAGCCTTGTTCTCGACACAGGTCGCCATTTCTTTTGACTTTAAATACACACAATCAACGGTAACATAAATTGACATAGATAAAGGACAATTACCATTGCATCCCAAGGCAGTACTTTGAGGCAAATATGGGTGACATTTTAGAACAGGTTTTGTATTACATACTTCTCCATCATTTTCTAATGCTAGTGCATAATTTCATCAATCAAATACAATTGAAACCAACAATTCCAAATTATTCGATGAATTTAAAAAAGCGACAGATATATATATATATATATACAAGTAAAAAGGAAAGTTCCCTTTTGAATATAAAGTGCATCAATGCATACTGTTCCTTAGCTGCCTTTCTACATATAGATTTCTATATGTACCTGTACATGTCCGCCTTATTCATATAAAGTGCTTAGTGCTTTTTGTTTTTTAATTTTGTAATTTTTTTAAAGTACCAGTGCTGATACTAATGCTTATGTCAAATATATAAAGTGCTTAGTAATAAAGTGCTATTGTCCATTGCCCTTCTCCTAAAAATTCTCATAAAAAATGGCTTTCCTGAATGTGCAAACTCTACAGCAGTTATTAATACAGGCGTGTAAATAGATCGTCATCAATATTCAATCATTTAGGCTCTTTGCTATCCAATTCAAGGATAAAATAAGTTTCCAGCTTTTGCAGTTCTTTTTCTCTGTTACCACCCCTCTTTTTTCTTGGAATCTCTGCTATACAGCTATAGCGCATCAAGTTTGGGTCACTTTGGTGATTTTTCTCAAAGTGCCTGGCTACAGGATAATTTCTGTCTTTATTGATTATTGCCCTCCTATGTTGCAGAATTCTTTTATGGGCTGGTAATGTTGTGCTTCCTATATATATTCTCTCACAAGGGCATTTTAAAATGTATACAACAAAACTCAATTTGCAATTTAAACACCCTCTTATCTTAATAGTTTTATTAAAAACTGTTTTCAGCTCCGTAAGGTTTTCCCCATGTTGGCATGCCTTACATTTTAGACATTTTCTAAAACCCTCTCTCTGGTGTAACCAAGTTTGGTTACCCACATTTTCTTGATATTCACTCCTGACTATATGGTCTCTCAAGCATTTTGATTTTCTAAATGTTATTTCTGGATATTTTTTCACGTGGGGGCCTATAGTGGGGTCTTCTCTAATAAGGTGCCAATGCTTTCTCAAAATTGATCTCACTTCTACATGCTTGGTATTATAGGTTGTTATAAACCTCTGCGTTTTTGTCTCCTCTCTATTTTTCTTCTTCTTCTCAGATTTAGAGGGTACAAATAACACTTTCTCTCTGCTCAATATTTTAGCCTTTTCTGACGCTTTCTGAAGAATTGACGGGGAATACCCTCTTTGGATGAATCTACTAGTCATTTCCTTTTCCACCTCCTTGTACTCTTGCAGAGTACTGCAAGTTCTTGTTGCCCTGTAAAACTCTCCGAAAGGTATACTTCGGATAATTGGTGTTGGGTGAGAACTATCTGCATGCAGAATTGTGTTGCCTGCTGGAGGTTTTCGGAAAATCTTTGTTTCTAGTTTGTCACCCCTTACCAGTATTCTCACATCTAAAAATTCTATTGAGGTCTTACTGTAGTTCCCCACAAATTTCAGGTTAAGATCATTCCTATTGAGGTCATTGATGAACAAATCTATGCTTGCTTCCGTGCCCTGCCGCAGCACGAAAACATCATCTATGAACCTTAACCAAACTAAAACATTAGTTGTCCAATGTTCTAGCTGGGGCCCTCCGAGCACCTGCTCCTCCCACCAGCCAAGATGTAAGTTAGCATAACTGGGGGCGAAGCAAGTGCCCATAGCCATCCCTTGCTCCTGCTTGAACATCTCGTTCCCAAACATAAAAATGTTTTTAGCTAAGCACCACTGTGTTCTCACAATTTGATTTAAAAAGTAATCAATATATTTGGAGACATTTTCGAATAGGCTATTGCACGATGAAATTATGGGTCTCCCTGGTGGGTTAATAATGTTCTTGTAAATTTTCGGTATCATATAGAACACTGGGATAATCGGATTCTCCTGTTTTACAAATCTGTATTCATCCCAGCTCAAAAGTTCTTGATCTCTCCAATCATTCAATCTTTCAAAGAATTGATCTTTTACTCTTTCATAATCTGATGTCTCTATTCTTTTGTAGCATTCTCTATTGTTTAGTTGACTCAATGTTTCATTTTTGTATAGATCACGTCCCCATAAAAAACATTTCCTCCCTTATCAGAGGGCTTCACTAGTACACCTTGTTCATTTTGAATCTTACTTATCACTCAATGGATTTGGACCTCCTTGGGGTCTGCTCTTCTTTTTTGATTCCTCATATTTTGATACAATCTCCGCAGGTTCATTATCACATTCTCGGAGAAGATATCAAGGTTATCCCTCATCATCTGTGGTATAAAGCGGGACCTTGGACGAAAGGGAGTATGATCTTCTCCTTTCAACATCAGATTCATTCTTTCTATTGGGAGCTCATCTACTCCATGTCTTTCATCGTTGTTCTCATTTTGCAATGACTGCATGTCTTCTAAGATTGGTACATCAGACACAGTCAAGCTGGTTTGGAGTGGTTGGATATCGATTGCTATTGAGGTTTGTTCTGGTTCGAGGATGCTTCTCATCTTATGTAGCTTCAACAGTTTTAATTTTTGAATAAATTTATGCAAATCCATCCTACTACTTGCGTAGTTAAATTCGTTCTTATGGCAATAGGATAGACCTAGTTCCAATATTGATTTATCCCCCTCTGTTAATTTCATGGAACTTAAATTGATAACTGTATCATTCTTATCTACTGTTTCGCTTTCTGTTTCACAGTGGAGGGCAATGATTAATCTTCTGCTCCTCCTTGCGCTCCTCCGGTATCCCTGTCCTCCTCTCCTTTGCTTCCTCTTCCTCTCGGTCTCCCCCGGCCTCTTATTGTTTTGTGGTCCGTCCTCTGATCCAACTGTAAAAAACGAAGCTCATTCGCTACTGTAAGCTTTATACTCATTACATTCTTTCTTGCAGGATCTTTCTGCTCCACTTCTGAGCCAGTATCTGAGCTTATTTCACTCTGTTACTGTTCCTGGCTTGTTATATTACCACTTTGGACCTTCTGTCTTCTAACCGTATCACAACGTTTTGCGAACGTATATATACGCGCGTTCTCATAGTCCAAACGGTCTCGCAAAAAACTTAGTTGCTTTTCTGTCTTTAATTCTTTTTTCATATTTTTCCAATCTGTTTTTTAAATCACTTTTAAATTTTAGTACTCTCGCTTGATCCACTTCTTTGTCAAGTACATTGTATAGTGCTTTAATTTTCCCCAAGATATTGTTTCTTTCCAATTCAGCATATTTTATCAGTATTTTGATCATGCTGGTTGAGCTTTCTGCACTGATTTCTGCCCATTCTCTTAGGAGTTCTGGATTTGGATTTTCATAGGTTGGTGTAATCATAATACGTAGCCCCCTTGGAACTTGTCTTACTTGGATGTATTGTTTGAGGGATGCCACTTCCACCAACGTGAGATTTCTCTTTTCTTTAATTTTTCCAACTCCTGCAGTTTCTTACTGATGTCATTACTTATAACATTCCTTGCTCCTCCTATTTCTGAACTTGCGGAGGTATTGATTTCTACAAAGAGTTTTTGAGCCTCCTGCTCTTGAGCCGCACATTCTTCGTCACTCATTGTATATTACTCTTCTCGATTAATCCCTCCGCTGAACTGCAGCTCCTTTCCCTCTCCTTTCTCTCTTGGAGAGCTCGCTGCTCACAGCTCACAGCCCAGCTCCCGCCTCCCTGCGCTCACCCAGCTTACCGGAGTCTCTTCCGAGTATTCCAACGTCGGCAGGAATCCTCCGATTCCCACCCCGGGACTCCTCTCACTCCGCTTCTTTTCTCGGGCCTCGCGGTCGGGATTGCGGGGGGCACGCCTGTCTTATGGCTTCTCCAGTTATCCGGTGGCAGTTCCTGGCGTGCTTCCTAAGTGCCGGTGGTGCTGGCTACGAGGCATCCGCCACGCCTCTATGTATAAATTCACGACTCCTTTCTCCTTTGCAGAGACGAACCAGCACTCCAAAGGGATTTCTCTCGGTTTTTATTAGTTTTCTAGTGACGGTATCTACGCGTTTCGGCTGTTACACACAGCCTTGTTCTCGACACAGATCGCCATTTCTTTTGACTTTAAATACACACAATCAACGGTAACATAAATTGACATAGATAAAGGACAATTACCATTGCATCCCAAGGCAGTACTTTGAGGCAAATATGGGCGCCATTTTGGAACAGGTTTTGTATTACATACTTCTCCATCATTTTCTAATGCTAGTGCATAATTTCATCAATCAAATACAATTGAAACCAACAATTCCAAATTATTCGATAAATTTAAAAAAACGACAGTTATATATATATATATATATATATATATACAAGTAAAAAGGAAAGTTCCCTTTTGAATATAAAGTGCATCAATGCATACTGTTCCTTAGCTGCCTTTCTACATATAGATTTCTATATGTACCTGTACATGTCCGCCTTATTCATATAAAGTGCTTAGTGCTTTTTGTTTTTTAATTTTGTAAATTTTTTAAAGTACCAGTGCTGATACTAGTGCTTATGTCAAATATATAAAGTGCTTAGTAATAAAGTGCTATTGTCCATTGCCCTTCTCCTAAAAATTCTCATAAAAAATGGCTTTCCTGAATGTGCAAACTCTACATCAGTTATTAATACAGGCATGTAAATAGATCGTCATCAATATTCAATCAATTAGGCTCTTTGCTATCCAATTCAAGGATAAAATAAGTTTCCAGCTTTTGCAGTTCTTTTTCTCTGTTACCACCCCTCTTTTTTCTTGGAATCTCTGATATACAGCTATAGCGCATCAAGTTTGGGTCACTTTGGTGATTTTTCTCAAAGTGCCTGGCTACAGGTTAACTTTTGTCTTTATGGATTATTGCCCTCCTATGTTGCAGAATTCTATTATGGGCTGGTAATGTTGTGCTTACTATATATATTCTCTCACAAGGGCATTTTAAAATGTATACAACAAAACTCGATTTGCAATTTAAACACCCTCTTATCTTAATAGTTTTATTAAAAACTGTTTTCAGCTCCGTAAGGTTTTCCCCATGTTGGCATGCCTTACATTTAGACATTTTCTAAAACCCTCTCTCTGGTGTAACCAAGTTTGGTTACCCACATGTTCTTGATATTCACTCCTGTCTATATGGTCTCTCAATGATTTTGATTTTCTAAATGTTATTTCTGGATATTTTTTCACTTATATATATCAGTCCACAACTAGTTCCTTTTCGGGATCCCTAGCCCATGGTCAGGTGGTGCGCTGAGCCTGCGGAACAAAACCGGGTGTATTTCCACACAACTGAATTTGAATTAAGCGCACTCTCGGGAGATGTTGTACAGTGCAGGTTTAATAACCAGTCGTTACAGGTTTCGACAGCAAAGCTGTCTTGATCACACACGGACTGACAAGTTAGATTCCATTACATAGTAGTGTGGCGACATAGAAGATGGACTAGAATACATGAAGGCATGCAAAGTACCACAACGGTGGTGGCCATCTTAGAACATTTAAGAGTACTGAAAATGCACACCAGATCCCACCCAGAAATTGAGAACTGGAAAACAAGTGTTACAATCAGGAAATGGCATCATGGTGACATAAAACATAAGGTTGCCATGCGCGTCAGATACCCAACTGGGTCCCATAGTGAGAAAACAAGCGCATTCAAATGATTGATAAGCCTGAAATGTGAAAAGGTTTCCAAAAAAAGTGTCATAGTGAGTCTGATTGTGCATGTAAAGTTTTGGGATGATTTGTCAAGCGGGGGCTGAGAAAAGGGGGGGAAGTGCATTTCCAATGTTAAATCCCATATATTTTTAGAGACGGTTGCAGCCTGAACCGTGAATGGAATTGCACCAAATTTGGCCGAAAGCTAGCTTTTGGTCCGCAGATTGTGCTTTTTGTTATTTGCAGTTAATCCGCTCAGTAGTTGTTGAGAAATGTAAGGGTAAAAAAGAAGGATATTTGGGATTGCAGCGTATTTGCGAGATTTCACGATTAATCGTGAATGCACGTGCCAACAGGAATGCCGTGTTTGACTGGCTGCAACCTGAGTAGAGAGTTGCAGCTGCCATTTTGGTTAATTAGGACAGTCCCCGGGGCTGAAACGAAATGGGAGCAAGTTGTGTGAGAGGTCAGGTTGGATGTGACTGACATCATCTCCTCAATAGATGGGTGTTTGAGGGACTCCTGATGTGTATAATATGTCGAGGAAGAGGATTTGTTTTTCCACACACGATATTCGTGACTTTGCCGCAACCGTCAGGACTGCCCTGTGTAATGTCATGACGAATTTGCAAATATCACGGAAAAAATATATATACATTTTCACTGAAAAAACCAAAGGTTACAGAGACGTTATAGTTAGGCTCAGATTTTACACTCACAAATTCATAGAAATTCAGCAGTTATCTGAGCTAACCATAACCTACACCCCTACAATGCACTGCTTATGACCTCTTATTACATCACTCATGACATGGTCAGTGACATCACTGATAACTTCACTGATGACATCCAGTGAGTGTGTTGCTAATGAGTGATACTATTTCTACCATATGTTATCTGATCTATAATCCAGTTTTAAAAGCGGGTATACTATTTATCAGTAAACTAGCCTCTACACTGACACATGTCCACTGCTGATGTATGTGTATGGTAGTGCTTTGAGACAGTCTAAGCTGTTCATTGACACTTCACCCCACAGTGATGGCTGAGTGTAGTTCTATTTTATGACATACTGACCAGTTTCCTTAGACCTCTCTCCTTTGTGATGATTGACTGTAGTAGTAGGTTGCAATACATTTCTCTGTTCACTAAGACCTTTCTCTAGGGTGATGGATCAGTGTAGTAGACATTTACAACAGACTCACCTCTCTGCTTACACCTTTCTCCTAGATGAAGAATAATGTTACTAGTAGTTCATCACACAGTGGTCTGTCGCTAAGACCTTTCTACTGGTTGTATGTTGTAGTGGCTTGGGTAAATCTGACATTTGCACTAAAACCTCTTTCCAGGGTCACAAGTCATGTTGTTGTGGTTTGTAATAGACTAGCCTATGCAGATAAACATTTTACTTTGGTCATTAGTGGTTCAGAAAAGGCTGGACTATCCACTGAGAACTGTCTCTTATGTGATAAGTGAGTGTAGTAGTTGATAAGGTTACAGTGAGCTCTGTGTTGTACGTCTCTCACCTGTGTCGTGTCTTATTTAAAACAAATTAAATAGTATTTTATGAAGTATGTTGAAGTTAACTTTGCTGGATGATGTTATCAGTGACGTCACTGACCATGTCATGAGTGATGTAATATGTGAGCAGTGTATTGTGGGGGCGTAAGTTATAGTTAGCTCAGGTAACTTCAGTGTAGTTTGACAAATCTTCACAAACTTTTCAAAACTAGTTTGCCACTCACTACAGCTGCTGTCCTGAAAGTTTCAGGGTGATCCGTTAAGCGGGGCTGAGAAAAAGGAAAAAGGGGGGGTCCTATAACAGGTTTTGCCATGCAATTTCCCATAGAGATTTTAGACATGACTACAGCCTGAACTGCTTAATGGAATTGCACCAACATTGGCAGAAAACTAGAACTTGGTCCAGAAAGAGTGTTTTTGTAATTTTGTATAAATCTGTTCAGCAGTCTTAGAGTTATTGAGGAAAAAAGATTTATGTATATGTAGAGACGTGGATCCACTGCAGTGGATCCGCAGATCGATGTGCCAATAGGAATGCTGTGATTGGCTAGTCACAACCTGAAAGGAAAGTTGCAGCTGCCATTTTGTGTATTGGGACTCAGTCCTGAGAGGGAGTGAAACTTAATAGAAGGGGCCAGGGTAGAGGTACCCTGGCCCCATGGGACTGATAGAGGGGTATGTGAGAGGACCCCTCATGGGCAAGAAATTGCCCAAAACTGATTTTTGGGTGTGCGAGGATCTGTGGATCCACCTTGGTGCTCAGCACAGCCCCCATGTGAATCCACAGTAGACCTGTGTATTCTTACCTTTAATTAAAAAATAAACCACTCACACACTCTTTCACACCCCCACACTACCACTCACATACCTACTCACACATCTACACACACACTCACACACCCACTCTCACACCCATATCCTCCCTGACACACCCTCTCACACAACCATTCAGACACTCACTCATCTACTCACAGACTCAAAGAACCACTCACAAACCCACACAGGCACTCACACACCCACTCAACAGCCATGTACACACCCATACAGCCACTTAACATACTCACTCACAGACCCACACAGCCACTTTCACAGCAACTTACATACCCATACAGCAAAACCACTGACACAGCCACAAACACACCTGTACAGTCACTCACATACTACTCAGAGACGCACACAACCACTTACATACCCAGTCATAAGCCCACCCATCACACACCCACTTACACACCCACACAACCACTCACACATCCATACAGACACTCACACACCCACTCAGAGACCCTGAAAACCACTCACATACCCATACAGACACACACCCTGTCACACATCAAGTACAGCCACTCACATACCCATTACTGGCACTGATACATCCACTCAGAGACTTAAAAAACCACTCACACACCACTACAGATCTACACAGGCACTCACACATCCACTCACACACTCACATACCCAGTTACACACCCACACAACTGCTCACACATCCCCTCACCCATCCATACAGCCACTCACACATCCAATGTATTAAATGTGTTGTTGTTTTGTATTGGATCTGTGCTTTTGGTTGGGGACAGATCCACGGATTTGCCCTGCTGTGGATTCACCTGCAACATAGCCAGCAGGCCCCTTATTTGGCTGAGGATCCATGGTGGATCCGTGGATCCGAATGAGAAATTGCAAAAAAAAGATTTGAAAAAAAACCAGTGTTTGGGAAACGGGTTGGCCCTGAAAAGAGCCTTTGTGTTTATGGTGTGCAGATGATAACTACACAGAGAACAGGGAACTACACAGAGAACAGGATGCAGTCTTTTAAGTTGTTGAGGAACACCCCGTTGCTTGTGAAATGGACTCCATTGTTTTGATATATTCCGTCCATGTCGAAGCATAAGTTTTTATGGGATATGGAGCCCATGTTGTGTTCTTGGAGAAATGCAGAAACAGCTTTATTGACATGTTTCCTGGATTTCTCTAACTGTGGACTTAATTGGGTTGACTACTGCCACTCCTGTCTTTGGCAACTATTGGAGAAAACACCAAGGAAGTATGTGGGAAAGTGGCATTAATTTACCAAAGGTATCCTTCATTAGGATTTCCAGGCCTGGGCGTAGTTCGCAGAGTTTTGCTACGCGGAACTCTGCGAAGTTACAAAAAACTCAGCGAAGTTCCGCGAGTGGCGGAGTGCAGTGCGAACTGCAGTTTCTGCTGGTATTCCTGCTGCTCGGGTAGAAATTCTACTCGAGCGGCAGCTTGCGCTTGCGAACTTACCGTTTGCGATCGCGAGCAGGGAAAAAACTCTGCTGCACATCGCGAAGCGGAGTTTTCTGCACTTCGCAAGCTCCGTGGAGTGCAAAGTGCAGAAAACTCCGCAAACTCCGCGAACAGAGCGAAGTTCACCGCCCAGGCCTAATCGGTCGGAAGAGTGATGGCCCGTGAATCTATGTAGAGCAGATGCAGAAGATTTGTATCACAAACCCAATGGTATAAGGACATCACCTTATATGCCACATAGTTGAAAGCTGATTTAAAGGCATAAACTCGGACTATTACGTACTTACAGACATAAGAAAATGAATATATATGGTCTTCGGTTATCTAATTAGAAACCTGTAGCCGTGATAGGACGTTACTTTCGCGTAAAGAATATCTCTTTCGTCGCTTGACCTACACATGAAATCAATTTGGATATCTGAATCAACGGTGCAACGCAGTTTGGATAAAGATAGGATTGTTTTCATCAATTGGCCACTAAACTAATAGGCCATCTGTGATCATATTTCGTTCTCAAAAGACGTAGCTGTATCATTCTGTCAGCAGTTTCTTTGCCAACTACACTGCTTGTCCCCCGGCTTTTGTTTGATTTGTGTGGGTATCTGGAAAGGTCCTGAAGAAGGTGGTTAATCTACACTTCGCAAGCCACCGAAACGCGCGTCGACCTCGACCCCATGTTCAGTTCTTTTGGAACATATATACCAACCTTGGTCGTGGAGACTTTATTATCTGTAGTCTCCCCCCCCCTTTTTTTCCCAGATGCACTCTGTGTGAATGCTGTATGAGTCGGTATGTGTTTTGGATGAGTTTTGTTTCCGTGACACATGTATGTGATCTTTTCCGGGGTTTCCTTTGTTATATCAGAGTGTAAATATTTTTTGAATTTCATGTAGAAATATTGTCTAATTTTATTGCATTATATATTCTAAAAAAAAGCTTTAACCCCCTCCGTGCTCATGACGAGCTCTGCTCGTCATGCTGCGCGGTTGCGCTGTGCGCATGACGAGCTAAGCTCGTCACGACTCCACCCGCGATCGGAATGTCCCGCATACGAGCGGAATTCCGATCGCGGTCAAGGGGTTAAAAATGAAATAGAAAGAAAATATACTGTTATGAAATATAAAAAGAAACTAAATAAACATTGATGATGAAATCAAACATGTTAATGTTATTGAAATGATTTAACAGGTTATTGAGCCCGTGCTGAATTCAATGTTGACAATAAAAGAAATATAGGCCTTGAGGGAGATTGTTTATTGTATGTTTGTTTTTCCCCTCTTCTCCCTGGCCTTAAATTAATCTTCTTGAGAGGGGGTCCCCAATTTTTGCAGTAGCACCGCCCAGGCCTATGCACAACCATGAGGTCCGGATGTTTGCAATCCCCAATGCTTTAAACCAAAGGCAGCAACTGATGCCACTTTAACCCTCTCTGGAGAACTCAAGTAATGTCTACATTAGGTAAACCTAGGTCTGTGTCAATGCCACTCTTTCTAGTACTCTCTCTGGCCCAAAACACAAAAATATGGCCCACAATCCAGACTCTGGCCATTTTGGAGACAAGCAGGAGTGGTACACAGGAAAAGGCTGCAGCAGAATGGGGCATTTTTGAAGATGAAAGGCAGCTAAAATGGAGGATAGCAAGTAAAATATAAAAGAACATATTTGATTGGAAGGTGGAGATGTGCAGGGGACTAAAATTATGTAGTGACTTTAACAAAAAAAGTAATTACCTCTGTGATTGGCTTTGGAAAAAATAAATTAAGTTATGTGGTTTGTGATATGCTTGGAATTGCTAACAGTCAACCACACCTGCTACAGTTACTGTGAAGCTAGCTTGCTGTTTAGAGAAAGTCTTGTGAACGTTTCACCTACTGTAGACAGAGGCTACTGGAAACATGGTTACTATGGAAACTGAGGTAAAAGTGTGTGGGGGAAGGGAACAAAAGAGACTGTAGTGTGAAACTGAAAAGCAGACTAGTGTACATTAATTGCTCAGTAGTGAGTGTATGTCTTGTAATTGACATTATTTTACTAAATGAAGCATGAAGGAAAAGCATTAACAGCAGATTGTTGAATGCTTTTAAGGGCTTCCATGTGGATCTACGATCCACTGTGGATTTGCATGGGAGAGCCGCACTAAGCGCCGCAGTGGATTGTGACAAAACTACCAAATTGGGCTTCTTTACAGGAAACATGGAAAGGGTTAAAAAAATATTGACCATTTAGGAGTGGTATAACAAAAATTAAAGATGAGAGGAAGTCTG
Organism: Calotriton arnoldi; assembly: GCA_963921515.1. Lineage (NCBI taxonomy): Eukaryota > Metazoa > Chordata > Amphibia > Caudata > Salamandridae > Calotriton > Calotriton arnoldi. The sequence goes on from CAWUFW010002732.1 coordinate 1,821,621, forward strand.
TGATTTTCTAGTGTAGGATTCTGAGTAAGAGCACATGGGGAAGGGTACCCATTTTAGGTTGGAGGAGGATTGCCATATTTCTGACTTGAGATTTGCAGTGGAAAATAGATGGTAATAGATATTACACTAAAGGTTGGACAGCAACAATGAGATTTTACAGGTATGTTTGTTCTATAAAAAAGTATATTTAAAAAAGTGTGAGTGTATATAAGCCAAAAGAAAATATGTAGGTTCTAGACACTATAGTAAAAGGCAAAACAGAAGGGAACTTAGATGAGATTATTTACTAAAAATATAGTGAACAGCAAAGGAGGAAGAGGAATTCCTATACTGAAAATATAGTAATTTTATTAAGCCAGTATCAATAAATGTGTTAGAAATGAGATGTGGGTGGCTGCATATAGTATGTAATTTGATGGTATGAAATTTGTACCCAATCACACAGTCAGGCAGGCACTTACACACCCAGTTATACTCCCACAAAAGCACTTATGTACCCACCACTAATATAGCCAGACAATGACTGACACACTCAGTCACACACCCATAAAACCCTTCACATATGTGCTTACTCACCTATACATCCACCTACATAGTCATTTACACACCTATATAGGCAATGTCATAACCGCTCACCCACCTGTACAGCTATTCATGTACCCAGCACTCATACAGTCAGTTACATACATGCTTACATACCCAGTTATACACTCAGTCACCCACCCATACATCCTCTCATATACCCATTTATACACCCATACTCGGACACGTACACAGCCTCTTACAAAACCATACAGCCACTCACCCAGTCAGACAGCGGCAGAGACACTTACACATACATTAAATACCCACACAGCACTTATGTATCCACCACTAATAGAGCCACTTGCACACACAGATACACACCCAAACACGTACTCTCACATCCAGTTGCCAATCTATACAGCCACTTACATACCCATTTTGACACCCACACAGTCACTAACACACCCAGTCACACACCAACACAGCTATTTACACATCCAGTGACACATCAACAGAGGCACTGGTACACTCACTCACATATCCATTCAACCACTCACACACCCAGTCACCCACCCATACAGCCACTCATATACCCATTTATACACCCATACTCGGACACATACACAGCCTCTTACACACTGACATAACCACCTATGTAGCTATTCAGTTGCTTATAGTATATTATCTACTGGTATGTAACCTCACGTTAATTGCATTCTATATTTGCTTTTCAGATATCTACTTGTGCTTATAGTGTAATGGAAAATGGAAGGATGAGGTGAAAAAATATTAAGAATTATGCTTCTTGACAGCATCCATAAACTGGGCAACAGATGATATATTTTTTCAACTGATATATGGAGGTTGGCAAATTGAGTGACTATGTCTTGCAGTTTTGGTGAAACAGAGGGTATGGTAAGTATCTGGTCAGGTGGTAAGGGTCGGACAGATGGTCCAACTTCTGATGATGATGCACCACCTTCCCTCTCTGTAATCATCCTCTGGTATATAGGGTTTCCAGTTGTTTCAAAACAGACAACGAGCCATGCGAACATTTTTTCAGTGTAGCTCCTAACAGTTTATTGCTGCATAGATTGCAATGGACAGTTTTTGTATGAACTTTCTTTTCTCCTGAAGGGATGGAGAAATATTTCCAAATGTCAGAAGATTTCTTTGGAGGTGGTAAGTCTTCTTCTTCTTTGCCCTGCTCTCTTTGTTCTCTTCTATCTTCAGCAGCAGAGATCTTAACTTCGTTCTTTTAAATGAAAGGGAAAAATATGATGAAGCTGTGCTGGAGAGACTGTCTGCAGAGAGATGTGAAACTGGCATACCTGATTTAGGGTATAGTTTTCAATGTGGATGGATGGCCAGATATGTGGTGGCATCATAGGGAATCTGGGGTCCATAAAATGAATGGAAAGCAGAGAAAGACTTAAGGCCAGATTTAGATCTTTGGCGGACGGATTACTCTGTCACAACAGTGATAGATATCCCGTTCTCCAAAATATAAATCCCATAGGATAAAATGGAATCTATATTTCGGCGGTCAGGATATCCTTCACCGTTGTTACAGAGTAACCCGTCCGCCATGATCTAAACTCAGGCCCTTCATGTTCTTCATTAATAAAAATTTTAATAGGTTATGCTATGTTCATTTATTAATTGTATCTTTTAAATTGTATAATAATATATGTGTTAATAAAATGTATTTATAAACTTGTAAAAACGTATATTACTAAATGAACTTATAGCTGAAATTGTAGTGCAATTTATGTTTAAAAAAATGGTGAAATTCACTAAAAAACATAAAGGTTACAGGGACGTTATAGTTAGAAAATAGTATTAAAAAAAGTAGACATTCACTGAAAAAAACAGAGGTGAAAGGGACATTACAGTTAGGAAATAGAATTTTAAAAACCTTAGATATTCACTGAAAAAATCAAAGGTTACAGGGACTTTATAGTTAGATACAGATTTTACACACAGAAAATGATAGAAATTCAGTGGTTATAGTTACCTAAGCTAACTATAACTTACGCCCCCGCAATACACTGCTTATGACCTCACATATTATATCACTCATGACATGGTCAGTGACATCACTGATGACATCTCAAATGACATCACTGATGACATCATCCTGTAAAGTAAACTTCAATATACTTCATAAAATACCATTTACATTTTTTAAAAGTAAGAGTACAGAGGTGAGAGATGTACAGCACAGAGCTCACTGTAACCTTATCAACAACTACTCTCACTTATCACATAAGAGACAGTTGTCAGCGGATAGTCCTGTGTTTTCTAAACCACTACTATAAACACAAATAACCAAAGTAAAATATCTATCTGTATGGGCTAATCTATTGCAAACCATAACAACACTATTCGTGAACCTGGAAAGAGGTTTTAGTGCAAATGTCATATTTACACAAACCATTACAACATACAACCAATATCGAGGTGTTAGCAGACAGGCCACTGTGTGACGAACCACTAGTAAAATGAATCTTTATCCTGGAGAAAGGTGTGAGCAGAAAGATGAGGCTGTTGTAAATATCTACTACACTGAGCCATCACTCTAGGGAAAGGTCTTAGTGAAGAGAGGAATTTATTGTAACCTACTAATACAGTCATTCACAAAGGAGAGAGGTCTAAGGAAACTGGTCAGTATGTTATAAAACAGAACTATACTCAACCATCACTGTGGAGTGAAGTCTCAATGAACAGCTTAGACTGTCACAAAGCACAACCATACACATACATTAGCAGGGGACATGTGTCAGTGTAGAGGCTAGTTTACTGATAAATAGTACACACGCTTTAGCTCAGATGACATATGTTAGAAATAGTATCAATCATTAGTAGTACAGAAAACATGATAATTTAACTTATGCAGTAGCTTTGAATATATCTTCTTAGAAACTTTAACAAAACACTTACACTCATTGGATGATGTCATCAGCGATGTCATTTGAGATGTCATCAGTGATGTCATGTGGCCATGTCATGAGAGATGTAATATATGAGGTCATAAGCAGTGCATTGAGGGCTTTAAATTTAAAGTTATCTTAGGTAACTATAACTGCTGAGTTTCTATGGTTTTGTGTGTAAAATCTGAACCTAACTATAAAGTCCCTGTAACCTTTGTGCTTTTCAGTGATTATATATATATATATATATATATATTCACTGAAAAAACCATAGGTTTCACGCACGATATAGTTAGAAATTAGCATTTAAAAAACCTTACAAATTCACTGAAAAAACCATAGGTTTTAGGGACAGTTATAGTTAGTTGGACATTGCACTCGTACAAAACCCGTGAAATTCCCCCGTTATAGTTAGTTCAGGTAACTATAACTCGCGCCCCCGCAATACACTGCTGGAGTCGAACTAGCCCACCATGTACCTCCAAAAAGCGCCACAGAGCTGCGTTGCAGAGAGGTGTATAAAGGGGCGTGGCCTCTGTACACCTCTCTGCAACACAGCCCCCTGGCGCATACTGGAGGTTCCTGGTGGGCTAGTTGGCCCCCAGGGACCCCCAGTATTCAAGGGGAATTACTTCCCCTTTTTAAAACGCGCCAGGGGGCGCGTTTGCACACTGCTGCAGGGAGGGGGCAAGGCCTCTGGGACGATGCCTTTTTTTTTTTTGCTTTTTTTTTATGGGAGGGGGGCTGCGTGGCCCCCCTTTCCTCGGCCACTTTTGGCCCCGGGGACCCCATCCCCGGGGCCTAAGCATTTTTTTTGTTTTATTTAAAAAAAAAAAACGGGAAGGGGGCCGCGTGGCCCCCTTCCCTGGGGCTCTGTTGGCCCCGGGGACCCCATCCCCCGGGCATGCCCTCTTTTAAATTAAAAAAAAATTTTGGGAGGGGGCTGCGTGGCCCCCCTCCTCAGGCCATTTAAGGCCCCGGGGACCCCATCCCCCGGGGCCTGGCCTCTCGTTGGAGACTGTGGGGGGCCCCAATCCCCCCACAGTCCCAGCCGGCTCCCCGCCTCCTGCGGGAGCCGGCATTGCTTTCCACATGGGGAGCAGCTAACATGCTGCTCCCCGTGTGAAAGCAATTGGTTTGCATTTTGAAGAGAGAGCAGGTTTCCTGCTCTCTCTTTCAAAATGCAAACCAGTTTACTATGACAGGACGGGAGCCGCGATGCTCCCGTCCTGTCATAGCAAACTACAGTGTCCCGGGGTAGGCACCCGGGACACTGCAGGAGCCGGCCCTGGGGGTGGTGGTCCCCAGGGCCATCACTGGCTCCAGGAGGGGGCCGCGCGGCCCCCTCCCAACTTGTTCAAAGCACCGGGGAGGTGGTGGTCCCCGGGGCTCTGGGGTCCGTAACGGACCCCCATATTTAAATCTTTAGTGCCCCGGGAGGTGGCGGTCCCCAGGGCGTGTGGGGGGGCTGGAGCCCCCCCACACAGATTAAAATAAATAAATATATATATACGTGTGTGTGTGTATATATATATATATATATATTTTTTTTTTAACTCAAAATTGAATTTAACATCATGGGGTTCTAGTTTAAGTCCCTGCATCTATTATTTTCTCCAGGAAGGTGTTTTAGTATCAGTGATTGACCATGTATAGTGCTGGATTTACAACTGCTCCTTTTTGGCAGTGGTGCTGCATGCAAGAAGACCGCCAGAGTATCCTCTGTTTCCTTTTTAACTTCCCATAGAATATTAGCGAGGATACTTAAATGGTCCCTAGATGTTCTCCCTCTTATGAAGCCTACCTGTGGGTCATGTATTGAGCTTGAAATAACTTATCTCAGGTAGTTCAGCAAGACCTTGCCCAGGAGTTTAACAGCAGATTTGCTGAGTAAAATGGACCTATAGCTAGAACAGGATCTCTGCCTGGTTTTGGAAGGAGACTGTTAATCGCCCTTGTGAATTCCTTATATAGTTCTCATGTGGATTGTCATTTCCTTTGTCTTAGCCTCTTTTTGCACCTCATAGAGTATCTGGGAAGTAGACCATCATCTTCTGCTGCCTTGTTATAGGGGAGTTCAAACATCACTTCCGCAATTTTGTGTTTCGTGATTTCACCATCTAATAGAGCCCTGACCGGATGGGAAAGCACATGCATTTAAGATCAAATTTCTTCTTTTTCTTGTTTCTCTTTAGGTTTGGGGTTGGATCCCTGGTTTGAATGATGGTTAAGGTATTTAGTTCTCTTTCCAGTAGTACTTAAGCATCTTTTGATTTATGATTAGAGATGGTCAAATTCCTCATCATGATTTACCAGTAGCCCATAATGTCCCTGACGAAGATGCTATGAGTCTTTCATGTCTATGTAGTTTTTTTGTATGTCTCTTAACATGGTTTTCACTGCTGAGAGTTTATATTGTGATATTTTCATGAGCCATCTCTTGAACACAGATTATACCTGTCTCATTTCCAGTTTCATGAACACTGGTGAGGGGGCTGAAATCTATCCCTCAATGATGGTACAATCTGATAGGAACCTCAACACTGAATGGGACATTTAGAAGTAATCAATATGTGAGTATGTGCCATTTACATAAGAAATGATTTGAAGTGTTTATCCACGTGTGTGGGAGATGCCATGGGTCTCCATAATGTCACTGGGCACAGCCGTACCCTTCAAATTGTATTTATGGTTTGGGCTATTTTTACCTCTGACAGGGTCTAATGCCAGATTCCATTTGCCTTCAATCGTTGTTTTCATATGTCGGAATTCTGTTAGGTGTGTTAAGGATGAAAACAAGGTTGATCTATGTTCATTTGGGTTATAGATTGAGTTGACAATCAGTATGGAGCCCAGTGGGTTAATCGTGCCGACTACTTATCTAACTGATGGGTTTACGCAAGTCTGTAGTACTGTTTGTTGTAAATATTTATGTAAAAGGATTGCAATGCCACAATGTTTGGAGGAGGCATGAGGGGGTTTGGCCTGTGGTAATTCCTGTGTGTGTGTTGTGTTCTATTGCTACTAATTCTTTTCCAAACCCAGACTCTTTTTAATTGTTCTGATTCATTTGCAGAGAAGTGGGTTTCCTGCATGGGCACTATATCCGGTGATTTAGTGGCTAGTTAGGACAAGACTTTTTCCTGTTTTATGTAATGTCCTGTGTCATTCATGTTAAAGGATATTATGGCGCAAGATTTATGATGGGTCAGTTGATGAGATGGTGGTATGATATTTCGTTTTCCTGGTTCCTGGTTTGCCTCCCTGGGGGTTGAAAGAATTATTGAGGGTGTACTTTTGAGGAGGTAGGTGGTGTGAAGGAAAGTTAGACATTGACAGTGGTTGGGGATGATGGGTTGGGGAAAGTACTGCAACTTTAGCATATTATACTAGTGTAGGTTTAGGGGAAGGGAGAGGAGAGGTGAGCACTAATATGTCTCTCTGGGGAGATGCACGTCACTTTTATAGCACTGCCAGGACAGTGGATGAGAAAGCAAGTGGTACGATTAAAGGGATGAAGTAGGAGTCTTCTTGGGGAGGAGGAACTCTACAGACAGGGCAGGCTATAAGATCATGCATGTTTTAGTAGAGACCACTGTGTGCCTCCTTTCTAAGGCAAAGGAACTGACAAAAAGGTTGTCTGGGTATTTTGTAAAGAGTAAAACCTATTTCAACTTTTAAACGTTTAACTTTAACTTCAAACAGGCAAGTGCAATTGCCTGCATCTTGCCTCCCACACTCCTTGAAAGGTGAAGTTAAGTCCAATTCAGAAAATTGCACCTGCACTGGGTCAACAAGACCATGCAAGATGTGTTGTGGTGGAGGGTGAAGCCAGCCACATACACGAGTAGGTATGTCCAATAGTGAAGCGAGTCATTTGGTCTTTGGGTTATCATCTTCAGCTTAAAAAAAAGCATCCTATGTGTTAGAACCCCTTTCATGGGGCCACGGGCAAGCAGGCATTACTGGGCCCTTTCACTCCCAACATTCCAGGACCCAGCCTACTACGGGCAATGAACAACTAGGTCAAGTACCCCTTCAGTCCCTGACTCTCAGTAGTAGCGCGGGTCAAGCAGTCCAAGGCTTCTCAAGGAAGAGGTAGGTATAGAGCAAACACAGTCCCACAACTCAAAATACATCTAACAACCTCAGTAAAAGATTATCACTCCCTCCAAATGCTCAGCTTCTCCTCTCAGGGTCCGCTGGTGTTGGGTCAGGCCGCAACTGATGGTCATGACTCCAGGTGAGTGATCTTGATTGTCCTGGGTGTTGTCTCCTCACACAGCATGGGAGACTGGCAGACACTCAGTCCCCAGTCCTGGTCACAACAGGCAGATCTCATGCTGATCTTCTCCATGCTGATGTTCCACTTCATTTTGACAATTCGGGAGTCTCAAGCTCCCCTTTTTATAATCCTTTTCCGGACACAAATGTGATTGAATATCTCAGTCTTTGATGTTCGTGTTCTGGAGATTGTCCACTTTGAAGTGCATATTCATTTGTCTTGCTGGTCCTCTAGAAGGCAGTCTATCACAGTAGGAGTGGCTCTGATTCCCAAAGCCCCAAACACAGACAATAGAGGTGACTAGACGATCACACCTGAATGTCAGCCTCAGTGATATGTGTATCAAAGGAATACAAAATGCCCAAAGCCCTACTCTTTATGATTCCCTCATCAGCCCCATATACTTCCTGAAATTTTCCCAGGCGCCTTTGACCAGCGATCTTTCTTTAGAATCAAAAAACCCTTTTGAAGTGCACCGAAGAGCCTGGCTCTTCCTTCCTCCAGCATGTGTCCCACCCAGATGTCCAGCAATCCACAAATATGTCAGGGGGACTCTTCTACCTACACATGTTTCTAGAGAAAGCTGTGGTGTTCCCAGTATGGAACCCAGAGGCCCTCATGCAATGTACCCATCACAGGCACTTATGCATTCTTAGTGCTACACGCAAACGTGTGCCCCCTTCACGTACTGTACTTCTCCTGGGCACACATACATACCAGTGCAGTGCGCTCCACCAGTCATATGCTGTTCCCATGTACTGTAGCACATTGGTCCACATACATACCAGCGCCATACATTCAAACAGGCATGCACAGTCTCCCTGTGCTGTAGCTCACTCTGGCTCACATTACATACTGGTGTGATGCAATCAAAACAGGCACGTGCTGTCTCCATGTATGACAGCACACTCGGGATCATGTACATACTGACATGGTGCACTCAAACAGGAACTCGCTCTCCATGTACTGCAGCACACTGATTACCCATCTATCCTGATGAAGACCAAGATTGAGATGAGCACAAAGCTCCACATCCATGGCACAGATCAAAAGGCCTGGCCATATCACTTGATTTCATACTTTGATAACAGTATGCTGCCACCCCCACACTCATGCTACTCGTGTCATAATGATTGAAGCCTTCCATTTCGGACAGGCTGGCATGAAAACCATGTCGGAAACCGTGATCATAATCTCAAGGGTGGAAAGACTCTCTGAGCCCATCGGAAGCCAGCCAGAATGACCGGCTGGCTTCCTTTCCGACCGCCTCCATCATAATGAGGCGGTCGGAAAGGAAACCGAGCAGCCCATTACGATGCAGCCCTAAAGGCTCCAACCACAGGTCGGAGCCTTTACGGGCAGTATCATAATCGGCCCCTATATTTTTGCAAATTATATTAATGACTTCTATATTTTAAAATTGATATTACTTACCTTAAAATCAATATTCTTGTCCATGATATTCTTGCTCACAATATTTCTGTGTCACAATATTTCCAACTCGATAATTGTGTCAGTCGATGTTAATGACTTGATATTTTGTCTGAATACTGATCCAGATATCGCTGCCGCTGGGCACTCAGAGCAGGGGTTCACGTACTTCACCATGCGAGGGACTTTTCACTCTAACGCTAAGCTATCAGAATTTCAATGTTTCAGGGGAAATCTGGATTTGTTGAATTCTTGGAAAGGCCTCTCCTATCGCCGCATTTCTCCCTGCCCATTTACAGCTGTGTGATAGAATCCAGTCTTTCCCCCTCTGACATCTACAAAGCCACCACCAGGGTTGCAGATATGTTTTCATTGGTGGTGGTCTTTGCCAGTTGCCTATGGGTCACCTGTTAGCTCACTCCCTGGCCTGCAAGACTTAGAAACATCCATAGCTGATGAGTCAAATTCTTCTAGGAAGTGTCCAAGGATCTCCAGTTCATGACATTCTCAGTTTCCTCTGTCTATTGTTAGAAACATCATAGCTTGTTCCATTAGCTCATATCATATATCCAATGTATAGAGTCGCAGCTGTAATCCAAACAGAACTTTTTCGTTCTCCACTGTCACAATTTTTTCATTTCCCTTATAGGTGAGTGGTCCATTCTGCTTTCTTGCAGTGGTGATGATTTTATGCGCATGGCGAAATCTTAAAAAGCAAGCTATCACGAGCTTCACTGTGTTTTGTATTCTGAAATTCCTGGATCATATCCTGTGAGCTCTCTGGAGTTCCAAAGAGGTCAACATAAAATCCCTGAAGAACTAAATGATCTGATAAGAATCAGACATTGGCTGTCTCCCAGCATTGTGTATGCATGAGTTGTTATTGCAGGCATCGTTTTCCTTAGCCATTAAAACCAAAGTACTGCTTATTTTATCACTAAATTCGTAAGTCTTCTGCTGTCCAGTGAGGGCTGCATTTGTCTGCTTAATCTCTCAAACAAATTATCAACTTAGCTTTGACTACACTCAGAGTTGTGAAGAAAGAGACTTCTTGTTAGTTTTTTAACCACAGTGTCTAGTCTAGGCACGTTGCCTCTCTAAGCTCTGTATTGATTGTAAATAAGTAGCCTTCTGTTTTGTTTGTTTTTTTGCAACATTTCTTTGTTGTGAATTTTTTATAGGCATACAAATGGCTAAACGAATCAATCAATTGGAGAACGCTTCCAGAGTCAACATACACAAAAAATTAAGACAGTAACAGATATAGTGGTACATTTGCCAGCACGTCTGCAGGTTTAATACAATAGTTCAGTGTCTCCAGTTATAAGTCTAGGCCATGAAAACCACAAGGCCTTACAAAAAAGAATATTCAGAAGAACAAAGAATTAAGAAGGGGAAGAGTACCACTGGACTACGTAGCACAATAGATCTGGCTGATTCTGTACAGGCATAGGTGTCGGTCAGCCTAACTAGTAGTAGGTAACAATAGGGTTCTCAAAAGAAACTGATATCTGTACCTAACCCCACCAACATTCAGTTTTGAGTTTATGCCTTAAAGCAACGATTCGTAAGTAAGGTTACATCTTGTCTATATCTGTGTGTTTTACATAAGTTCTCAGGAGGTTACAGTGCTAAAGTAAGGAACCTCATCAATATAGACCAACACCCTCCATAAGTACAACTAACATAGGTACAAGTCTCAATAAATACATCATTTCCCACCCGCCGGACTCTCTGCTTCAGTTGGAGGTAGACATACTGTGACTGGTGAGTCCCTATAGTCGTAGATAGTTACACGTCCTTTCTTTCTGATTCCAGAAAATGGGCTCGAGTTCTGTTAAACACTTCAAGTTTTTGTTTAGTTTGTAGGTCACTCTCTCATGTGATGCAATCCTGTGCATTCCCACTAACCAATCATTACTAGTCGATAATGTATTCTGCAGCCACTGGCGGAGGATGCACAACTTGGCTGCCTTCAGTGAGGTGGCCAGCCACCTATCTGTGTGGGTGTTTGACCCTGCTATGTCCGACATGTTATGAAGAAGTGCTAGATATGGCAAGGGGTGCATGGCAATAGTGCTTATTCTGCCCTGGGATGCCCAGATCTCAGTCCAGTAGAGTGTAAGCAAGGGTCAGGTCCACAGGATGGGGTAACGCTCACAGTTGCCATTCATGCATCTCCAGCAGTTGTCATGGGCTAATAATCTGTCTCTCACCAATTTACGTGGAGACTAGTACCAGTCATTCAAGACCTTAAAGTATAACAATTTCAGGTAAGATTCTCAAGGCAGTCAGCCATGAAGATGTAATAACACGGCCCAATCCTCTGGAGTATATTCCCTCCAAAGCTGCCAAGTGAGTCTCACAGAACAAAGAGTGGGGCTTGAGTGTAACAATTTGATTATGGTCCCATATAGTCAGGAGACTACCCCTCACAACTGTCTTAAAAAAAATAGATATTGCAATATCAGTGAAACCACTAAGTCGAACACGAGGGTGGCATGTAAGCAATGTAGAAGTTGGCTACATCTCCATTGATCAGTGTTGTCCAGCCCAAACTGAGTCTGCAAGGTGTGAAAGGATTTATTCTGTCCATCTCGTATATTTGATTAATGCGGGAGAGGCCACGTCCATGCGAAGATGCCCTGAAGATCAGTTTGCCCGTGATCTGGACCGCTGCATTATACTAAAGGGGGTTTGCTGGTGAAGAGAATGATGAACATTTAGGGCCTGATTCACAAAGGTAAACTTAGACCTGCAATCTAACTTTAGAGCTGCAGTTTAACTTTAGACTTCCGGTCTAAAGTTAGGCTTGAGGTCTAAACGTAGGGCCTGATTTAGATGTTGGCAGAACCGCGACAGAGTGGGCGTTTTTGGAGATCTTCCTGCCTGCCTACCTGGCAGTCCGCCCACCCAATTTAGATGTTGGCTGGCAATGGGAGAAAAGACCACCGGGCTTCCGCCGACTCCGCCAGGACTTCGCTCCCCGCCCCCACGGCAAGATGGGCTGCAGGACGCTGAGGCGGGAGTCCAGCTAGGATTCCCGCCTCCAGATTTAGATGTGGCCTGTTTCAAAGGGAATTTCAACGGGAATCCCTCCTACTTCAGATCGCCGTAGTGGATGGAAAAGGGGTGAAAACTCACCTTTTTTCACTTTTCAGGCTGCGGTTTCATCCTCCTCGCCTTTGTCCAGGTTCTTCCTGTCTTGCTGTACCTTGAACATGATGGACCGGCACTCTGTTTTGACGTACCCGAAGGCAGGTGTTCGCTGTGTGTGTGGTTATACATCGCATGGTGTGTGTATGTTGGTGGGATGCAATGCAGAATGTACACCTAATGGTCACAACACATCACCTACCTAGACTTACACAACATATATGTGTTTTACATATTAAAACAATTGTTACTTGCCTGTCTCCCCACCACCACAGTCCCCCCTGTCAATCCTCTGCTGACACGACACCGACAGCCCAACGGAAACATCCAAATCTGCTCGGCGAGACCCCATCCTCGAGACACGATGGTGGGCTGTTCGCCAACACAGAAGACTGTCTCCGAGGCAGTCTTCTGTGTATCGCGCATACATTTAAATGCGGCGGGCGGAAGAGCGTCAGCGCGGTGGAGTGCTCGATCCTGCCAACGCTGCGGGCCTGTGGTAAGACCACCAAGATCTAAATCAGGCCCTTAGACTTCAGGTCAAAAGTTAAACTTTAGGTCTAAGCTTAAACTTTAGGCCTAAACTTAGACTTCAGGTCTAAAGTTAGACTTTAGGTCTAAACTTAGACTTCAGGTGTTAAGGTAGGCCTAAACTTAGACTTCAGGTGTAAAGTTAGGCTTTAGGTCTAAACTTAGACTTCAGGTCTAAGTTTACCTTTGTGAATCAGGCCCTGAGTAATCTATGTATTGACTGCCAGGCAATGGCAGTTTCCGCCAGTGTTGGGCCCCCAGATATCACTTGAGTGGCCGTGCTCAGATAGACTGGAAGTGACAGATGTTTATAACCCAGTAAGAATCATTCTAGTGCCACTCATTTGAGGGCCTCTCTAGGTTCTTGCATGTAGTTGACTGACTGAGAGAGGTGGAAGGCCAAGCTATCTGGAGACATATGAAGTAGGCGAAGTTCCCCGGCTGTCGTATCTGCCCATAATTTGGCAACTTCCACTCTGGGTCTATGACCCTCCCAGATCTATGAACTGATGTCAATGTCTATCTGGGTGATCAACTGTCTGGGCACCATAAGGGGCAACATACCGAAAAAGATGGTTACCCAGGGTGCAACTGATCGTTTGTACCCTACTCCTCAAGGAAATGTGTGAGCATCTCCATTTCACGAATTCTTCTTTAGTGCACGCCAGCAAAGGCAGGAGGTTGTCTTTCACCATATGTGTAAGGCCTCTATTGACTCCAAGGCAATGGAGTGCTTTGGGAACCCATTTCATATCAAAGCCATATACAATGAGATTGGTGGTAACAACAGACATGGAAAGCGCCTAACACTTGCTCTAGGTGATATTGTACCCTGAAAGGCTCGAAACGTTGTCAGTGATTTGCATAACTGCAGGGATAGACGTTCCGCGATTGATTAGCGTAAGATTTTGCCTGCACAGAGGAAAGTTTTGACCTCTCCCAGCCCCATAGGAATACCCATCCCCTCACCGTGACTTCAGATGGTTGCTGACAGGGATTCCAAGGTCAAGCGGAAAAGAAGAGGTAACAAGGGGCACCCATGATGGATACCCCATCCAATCTGGAACATGTCAGACAAAAAGCCTTCACAATGGATATCAGCATTCTGTAAGTCTTGCCAGAGTTTCACTTTGCCTAGGAAGTCATCTCCTAAAACCATTCTGGCTAAGATGCGGAAAAGGTGTATCCACTCTAACTGCTCAAATGCCTTTTTCCGTGCTTCTTCCTGGTATCCTTTTGTTATCCACAAGAGGTGTATTAACATCCGTAGATGGCTACGGGAGGACCAGTTCGGCACAAAACCAACTTGTTGATAAATGCCTTTTCGTAAATGGGTAGCCAGAGTTTTGGCCAGGATCTTGAGATCCATATGAAGTACGGAGAAATGACTATAGCTAGAACATTACAGTGGATCTTTAGGATTGAGCAAAGGGAGGAGGTGTGGTCTTAAGTCAATGTAACAGGAAAGTGATGTATATGTGCTGTTATAGTATAAACAGGTCGATTGCGTATCTGGAGCACCCTTCGCTCTTCTTCAATGAAGTAGTGAGATCCTATATATCTCCTATCTATATGAGGGTTTGGGCAATACAGGACCAGGAGCAGGGGGTGTCGGTCAAGGCTAATTTAATTCAGATATAATGTGCAGCGATAATAAGGGGAGGTGATAAGGGCTGCACAGATAGGGAGTATATGATAAGAATGGAAAAATAGAATCCAAGCAGTGGTCCTGAGCTTACACCTATGCTGCTCTGCGCTAGTCGAGATCCACAACCTGCAGGTGAAAGCCTATGTAAGTAGGAGGGGATACAGAATGTCCCTCATATTAGAACCAGCCTTTGTTCCGTTTGGCTGCCATGAGGATTGCTCTTACATGCTGGTGGTGTAAGCCACAGGCGAAGATGGGGTGTGGTTTCTTTCCTTGAGGTTTTGAATGTGACCAGATCCAGTGAACTTTCTGAATTTCTAGGGGTTCATTGATTGATATTTGTAGAAGACAGGATCACTAAGAATTTCGTCATATCATCCCCATCAGCAGTTTATGGAATTCCATATACAACAAGGTTATCACGTTGTGCCCTGTCTTCCAAATCAGTAGCTTCGTGGCGAAGGTACTTGATATCTCATTCCCAGTCAGGTAACTGCATTTAGTTGGACTCAACCTCCCTGACCCACTGGACGATAGAGTCCATACTTGGCTGGAGTACTGAAATAGCTTGACTCATTTATTTCACCACTGATGTTAGCCTAGACATTTTGTCATCCATAACAGTCAACATTGTCCCAATGGCATAGTGTTCTTTAAGGATAGTGTCCATTGTGGTGTCATAGTGGTTTGCTAATTCTGTTTTGAGGTTCGGTTTAATGTACCGCACTGCCTCCGAAAACAGGAATTGAAGGGCTGACGACTTATTCGTAACTGTCATGTAGAGAAATGAAGCAGCACCAGTGCAGAAGTAAATCAGTGGTGTTAGCAAACAGTTTGCTCCCCTTATAAAGGTGTCATGGCCGGTAAGCAGCGATGTGGGGCATCAGTATGTCAGTCACTGCTACAGGATTGGGCTGCACACGGCCTCAGGAATGAGTGGTAGCTGTGGTGGCTGTAGGCCCGGAAATGATTTAAGATTTAGAAAGTGGACAGCATAAATTCTCGCAAGAAACCCCATCAAAATGTGCCCCTATTAATTTTCTATGACTTCCCAGATGGTGTAACCTGTAGTTCTAGTATTCATCCGTTCTTCATACCTCTCTGGTTGCCTCTGGTCCCACTGGCAATGGCTGACTCTGTCTCTGTGCTACGCCCAATCACCATTGCTGTGTAGGCAGGACACCTCTGAGTCCCGGACTGCTTTGGCAACTTACACACTGTTGTTCCAGTTCTTCAATGGATACAGATAGATAGCTGTGCAGGGTGCTTGACGGCTGTTTATCTGTTTGGTCGATAGATGAGATCAACCTCTTGGGCCCCACAATGGCAGGAGTCCTCTCATCCATGGTTTGCCACAATACCATATTTCAATGATATTAGCTTGTGCAGTGTTGGGTAAGTCAAGTCTTGATCGAGTGTCCCCCCCCAGAGCATTGATACACGGTAGGAGATTGGGGCCCCTCTGCTGAACTCCAGCAGGGAGTCACCATCTTGGTAGACTCGTAGCTCCGCCTCCCTTAACTTTCTGCTTTTATTGCAATCATACAATGTAGCTATTCCACATGTATAGGCTTTTAGTGCTTCGCCAAATTATGATGATTAAAGCATGCCATCCTAGGTTATGCTCTGAAAAAACTTTACCTCAGTAGAGAGATATTCCAGAAAACTATGTTTAGCTAAAAAGCTTGCTCCATTGTCACATGTCGAGGCTTAAGTTGCATACAGCATGAACTCACAGTTGACGACTACCTCCTCCAACATATAAGTCGAAAAGCCCACACCAATGTCTTGGACAGACCACGCCCTCATCACGTTCATTCCTTGTCCTGTCCAATGCACACTCACCACCAGACAAGCCTGCCGAAACTTGAGTTGCATCACTGACATGGACTGGAACACTGCTCTCAAAACCCACCAACATGAACATAGCAACATCCTTCCCAAAGCCATCAAGAATTTCAACAATTGTATCACCTTATGTGTGGACTCCTTGCCCCCCCTTAAACATAGCAATGCAACAAGATTTAGACTCCAGGGTAGTTGGCCCACAGAGGAACTTAGATTGATAAAACGCCTCTCCAAAAAACCGGAGCACAAATGTGAATGATCCAGGACAATGCAGTTAGAAGCACTTTCAAATCTGCCTTGAGACATTACTACCAAATAATCCAGACCACGAAATGCACCACTCTGGTGGATTGTATCTATGGAATCACCAACAGAAGCAAAGAACTCTTCTACACCGTGAAGGATTCCATCTCAACAAAGCCCACCTCCAACTCTAACACACCCCTCGCAGGACCTCTGCAACAATCTCTCTCAATTCTTCAGCCACCAAATCAACGACCATTTAACCCACAAGTTACAACCAGATCTGACAGATTGTGCCAAACATCTCCCGATCTTATCCAAAGACCCAATGCTAACCACACGGTCCGTCATCACCCAGGAAGAAACCGTTGCCACTATGAAGCCCATCCACCTAAGGGGCCAATTAGACCCCTGCCCCCACTACGTCTCCTCCAGAGGACTGCAACCCATCGGCACCATGCTCACATTAATTCTGAATGCCTCCTTATCCTCGACCTTCCCAGATGCTTTGAAAAACCCATCTATTCTACCATTGCTGAAGAATCCTTCCACAGACCCTTCAATACTTGTCCTCTGCAGATTGATCTCCCTGCTACCATTCACAGCCAAGGTCATAGAGAAAATCATCAACAGACACCTCATCAAATACCTCAATCACCACCAAATCCCCGACACCACTCAGAATGGTTTCAGACCCAACCACAGCATGGAAACTACCCTCATAGCTGCAATGGATGACATCTGCATGACTCAAGAAGGAGGAGACACTGCAGACCTCATCCTACTGGACCTCTCCACAGTGTATTACCTGGTCTCCAACTCCATCCTCATACAGCGCTTACATCGGACTCCAAGGACACACGCTCCATGGATCTGCTATTTCCTGACTGGAAGGACCCAGTCAGATAGCCTGGTGCATACACCTTGAATGCCCGCAACGTCATCTGCATAGCTCTGCAAGGACCCTCCCTGAGCCGGACCCTCTTCAACGCATACATGATCCCTCTAGCCAGCATCATCTGCTCTCATGATCAATGTCCTCTACTATGCTGACTACACATAGCTCATTCTCTCCTTCACGGGCAAGACGCCCAGTACCCGGATCAAGTTCAATACCTGCATGACTGAAATCGCCCACTGAATGAAGACCAACAGTCTGAAGCTGAACACTGACAAAACTAAAATCGGAATCTTTGGGAAGAGCACTTCACCCAGGGACTCCACCTGGTCACCAACAGAACTAGGACCGACACCCACCGTCACCACCCACGCCAAGAACCTCAGGATCATTATCGACAGCAAACTTGACATGACCGCCCAAGTCAACACTGTCAATGCCTCATGCTTCCATACCTTGAAGAGGCACTGCATAATACTGGCCCAGCATACCTCAACAATCGCATCTGTTTTCACAAACCTGCCAGACACCTCTGCACGACCAAACTCCTACTTGCGCACATCCCAATGCTGACTGCAAACCAGATCCAGTGGTTGAGCCTTCTCTAACATTGCTCCTAAGGTGTGGAATGACCTGCCACTACACATAAGAACCTCCTCCTCACTTCTTGAAATCCACACGAAGCTGAAAACCTGGCTTTTTGAGTAGTCCCACTAGGCATAGGTTTGGATAGACTCACAGCTGCTCAGAGTCAGGATACCCTCCTAGGTGATAGTGCGCTCAACAAATCTGCATAACATAACATAAGATACCAGCCAATATAAGTGTACAATGATCAGAGACTGCCATACTTTTTACTGTTAATTTAGAGTCAGATCTCCTCATTTTGGACATGTAAAAATGATCTATGCTGGAGTATTGTGCACGATGGAAGGGGGTAAAATATGAAAGAAAACATCCTATTATTAGGAAATGTGTGTAAAAAAATATTGATTAGATTATAGGCATGTATTGATCGCAAGACCACCTGTCTAATATTATTCATTTGTCCCAATGCCTCCTATTTAGAAGCAGCAATATGGCCTCTTGTACAACCTTACTGCATGTCTATTATATGCCTCCTTTCCGATCTATTTCCATTTCAGAAAAGCATGTGAACAAAAATAAAAATAAAAATATAAAGGAAATATGCTGCTATTTAAAAGTGGTCAAAACATGCCACAAAAATGTAAAATAAAAATAATTCTAGTGCCTATATATTTCGAACAGAACATTATAGATGCATCCCAGCAGGCAGGTATATTTGAAAGGGTGCCGAATTCATTTTTATTTTTAATGCACATCAAAGGAAAATATGATTTTTATTGGTGAAAATTAAAGGTACCATTGGCTTCCAGTGGTGTAATTAAACCTTAGGGGCCCCCTACAATGTATTGCGAGTTGGGACTAACCCTGGGCGAAGTGCTACGCTACGCTCGCGTAGTTTGCGAAGTCTGCGCTACTTCGCACAACGCGAATTGCACGTAGCACAGTGCGAACACGCGTAGCGTAGCGTAGTGCCGCGGTCATTTTTTGCTTGCTCGCGGTCCTCAACGTCAAGTTGGCGACCGCGAGCAAGCAAAATGACATCCCGGCGAGACTTTTTCTCGTTCGCGATCAGCAACATCAAGTTGCCGATCGCGAGCGTGGAAAATAAACCTCCCGGCGAGATTCTCAACGCGGGGAGGTCAGGTTTCTCATTGCGAGTGGTCGCGTATGCTCGCGACCGCTCGCGATGAGAAACTACCAGTCCGCGTTGAGAAAGCTGCCGCTCAAGTAAAAATCTACTCGAGCGGCAGTAAAAGACAGCTCGCACTGTGCAAGTTGCCGTTTTCAATGATTGCACAGTGCGGACAAGCATCCGGCACTGTGCAATCATTGCGAACAGTGCGCTACGCAGTTCGCGTAGTGCTACGCGAAGCTAGCGTAGCGCGAACTGCACTTTGCGTAGCTTCGCGAAGCATTACTTCGCGAACTACGCCCACCCTTAGTTGGGACCCTATAGTCGATCACTCGACCACTTACCATTTTCAAGCACATCACCCTTGCAACCTACCCTATAGCAGCATTTCCCACATTGTGGGTGGTGACCCACTGGTGGTGCGTGAGCCGATTTTTGGTGAGTCGGGAAAGTCAGAGCAATAAATAAAGATGACTTTATATTCTGTGTTTATCTTGTCACATTTGCTGGTTCTTCAAAGACAGAGGTCGAATGTCTGGCTATGTCTTCTGACTTACTCTTTTACCATGAGATTGGTGTTTACTTTTCTTTCTCTAACTGCAAAGTGGGAGGAGTCTTAAAGTGTATTATTATGTGACAATATCGCTGTAGTAAAAGGAGTGTGAAAGGAAAGACTTTAGGATGTTGTTTCTTTGCTGCATACTACAAAATGTAAATACCTGTAAATCAGTGATACTCAAAGTACCGCCCGGGGGTGCTGCGGCCCTCTTGACCTTTACATGCGGCCCCCCTGGTTAACAGCAGCACAAGCTGCTGTTTAGTGGCTGAGCAATAATATTCTGAAAAAAAGTGTTAAATAAACGGGAAAGCATTTATTAACCCGCAAATAAATGCTTGCCCACTTATTTAACATGTTTTTACACCTCCTTACACAATCAATGACCCACCCAGCCCCCCAACTGCCACCCTGCTGGCATCAGTGCGGCCCTCGGTCACACCACAGACTGTACTTTGTGGCCCCTGGGCAAATGTTTGTGAGTACCCATTCTGTAAATGGACTGTATTGATTCAGCAGTTAGGAAAGCAAAAATGAGGCACATTCTTTCTAATTCTGAAGCATGCTGGCAACAGAGATTTTAATAGGATCAAAACAAATCAAGACACTTTACTTGGTGATGAACAAACGATAAATATTCACAGAAACATGATTTGCACATATCATTTGAGTGCTATATAGTTTTATCAGTCAAACTGTATGTCAGTGCAAAGTTAGTGGCCACTGATTTTATTAGATTTATCTGCGGCTTTCGACACTGTGAACCATGACATACTGATCAAAAGGCTTTCAGAGGCAGGGATAAAGGAGTCAGCCCTTAAACTTGTTGAATCCTATCTGAGCAACAGGGTTCAGTATGTTCAGTTCGGAACATCCTCCTCAGAGCATTTTATGCTTCCCTGTGGTGTGCCACAGGGCTCCTCGTTAAGCCCTACGTTGTTTAACCTTTATGTGACCCCCTTGGCTGAAATAATCAGGCAGGTTGGCTTCTTTGTGATATCCTAGGCTGATGATACCCAGTTAGTGGTGTCAATCTCTATCAATGTGGAAGAAACAGCAGACCTGTTTAACTGCTGTATGACCCAGGTGAACCAGTGGATGAGCTCGAACTGCCTAAAGTTGAATGGGGGAAAGATGGAGGTACTTCTGTTGGGATCTGACACCTCCTTCTGGTCGCAAAGGTGGTGGCCAGCTGGTTTGGGAGACCTTCCTGTCCCAGTCAAAAAGGTGAATAACCTGGGCGTCATATTTGACAACAATCTAACCTTTAAACACCAGATCAGCAATCTTTTCTCTACCATCTTCTTTATTTTAAAGATAATCAGAAAAAGTTGTACCTTCATACTGTCGAATTCTGTGAAAACACTTGTGACAGTATTAGCCCTGTCCAGACTCGATTACGGAAATGCCCTTTACGTGGGCATGCAAAAGCAGCATCTACGTAAGCTGCAACGTCTGCAAAATCCAGCGGCCAGATTGCTGCTGGATATCCCTGAATTCCAGTCAATTTCCCATGGACTGCGAAGGTTTCACTGGCTCCCAGTTGAAAAAAGGATAACATTTAAATCCTTATGCCTAGCGTTCAAGGCATTGCACGGGGTCGGTCCTCAGTACCTGAAACAACACCTAACCTAACCAGAAATCTAAGATCATCACAGAGCAAACTCTTACAGACCCCCAGATTCAAGAAAGCTCGTTGGGGCGGAAGAAGCTTTAGTCTGGGGACACTCCCGACTGATATAAAAACCAGCCCAACACTGCTATCCTTCAGAAAGGCACTAAAAACTTGAGGGCATATCAACAAGGGCCTTATCTCCGCTTTTTTGGCTTTAAAAGCCAAAAAAGCGGAGATAAAACTATCGCCCTATTTACAAGTGGGTGCTAACATGCATTAGCGCATGTTAGCACCCGTTTTCCCGACGCCTCGCTTTGCATCTCTAATGAGATGCAAAGTGGGCGTCACTGGGCAGTACTGCTTGTAAATTATCGCTGATGTGCACATCGCGATATTTACAAGGAGGCCCACGCATTTTAGCAGACGTTAGTTTTTGGCAAAAACCGCAGTTTTCGCCAAAAACTAACGTCTGCTAAAATGCTGACTTACCTATACTTTACATTGGGGTGAATTATGCTGATACGACCACAGGGTCGTATCAGCAAGGTTATCGCCGTTTTCCATGGAACATCGCTGGAAAACCAGCGATGTTCCATGGAAAACACCGCTTTCGCTGGAATAATTATCGCCATTGCGCTATGCGTTGTTAATACAGCGCTAGCATGGCGATAATTTCCAGCGATAAAAAAATCTCACGCTAAGCGCGGCCAGCGATAATTATCGCTGCCGCTTGATAATATGCCCCTTGGCTCTTTGCAAACTAAATCTCCGTTCTCACTCTTCCTCTGGCACCTTTCCGCTCAGCGCCTAGACGCCCTTGGGCATTAGTGTGCTATATACGTTTTCAAATCAAATCATTTCAATGAAAAATCTGTTGTCTATAAATGACAGATCGCTACCACACCATGCTTTAGTTACATGAAAAAAATCGCCCCTCCTTATGTCCATTAAAGGTAGTTGGGTCACAGACGTTTGTCATTCTAAAAAGTGGGTTGTGGTTCTAACAAATTTGAGAACCACTTCTCTATCAGCAGGGACTTAAGTGATACAAATAGCTACAAGGAGGTCAACAAGTTCTGCAGTCAGGGAGACATTAGGGCATATCCAAGATGTTTTTGGTGTTTTTAATATACAAATTGAGGGTATAGGGGCTTCAAAAGGAGACATGCTTGGTAAGATGAAGGGATCCCAGAACACAGCCATAGGACTACTAGTATATCAAAGATGACAGTGGACAAAACGGGTTACTTTGTGCTATTGAAAATATAATTTGCAATGAACCATGTTAGTGATCATTTTTATCTCTTACATTTCTCGATCCCATCTTTCTGAGTCTGCCTGTCATCTTTAGTTCTCAATCGTTCATCAACGTTTCTGCTTTGAATATACATACATGCCAACATTTGAAAAAACAGACGAGAGATTTGAAAAAAAAATAACCAGGGGAATTTATTCTCCCCATTATTTGTACTGAAATGGGGACAATTCCAGAAGGGAGAAAGCTAAATTGAAGCCATGATTCGCTTTAACAATTAGGAGTCTCCCACCTGAATCAGATCTGTTGGCATGTATAAACATATAACTCATTCTTTCAGGACTGCTTCAGAATTGCCCCATCTCACCTACAAATTTAAATCCCACTCTACCTAGAACTGCCGTCCTTCACCTCTGTCATTCTTATTTCTATCTTTCCCAGGTTTCCCAACTCCCCCATCCTGTTCTCCACTCTCTCCTCGTTCTCCTCTTATCTCCACTTCTGTGCTCTGGGTTCATCCATTTTCTTTTCACACTCAAATTTATGTCTCTTGTTCTTATTCGTCTGTTATACTTCTCCTACTTGTTCTGCTCAATTTCTCCAGGGTTTCTTTGCACCTTAATCTCTCTTTAATTCGCTGTATCAATTTGCTGATTACATCCAACTCTGAAACTCTCATTTACTAACCTATATCTCTACCCAAATCGCGTTCACCTCATTTGTTTCCAGTTTCACTGCCACCGTACCCCTCATATTCCCCTCCCACCTCACATTTACCTTCAACCTGCACATTTCACATTCTCTAATATCTATACCATCCACTCCCCTATAACATTTTATTTTCCCGTTGACCACTAAATCTTTCTCTCTCTCTCTTCAGTTCATCTCTTACTTCCAACTTTATTCCTCTCATTCTCTCACTATCATCAGTCAATACCACTTTCACTACCATCTCTGACTCTGTAATCTTTTCACTTCTGCATCCCCAGTTTCCAAACTGCCTCCACCTTTATCTTTCTCTCTCGTTTTCAAACTCCTGTCACACTTGGTTCCTTCACTGCTACACTTTTCCATGCATCTTCTTACTTCTCATTTCGCTCGTACAGCGGCGGTCCGTGATGGTAAGCGCAGTGGGCGGGGCAGGATGGGGGAAGTCGACAGACGACGGAATAGGGAAAATTAAATATATTAATAAATCCCATTCCGTCATCTGTCAACATTCCCCTCGCCCAGCTGCCCACCGTGCTTACCTGAACGGACCGCTGCTGTCCTCTTACTTTTACCATTTCGAACTTTCCTCCACCTTACTCAACTTTCTGCTACTTCCTTTACTCATCCTTTTTAATTCCATAGTTTACACTTGTGTCATCTCTCTGTCCCATTCCATAACTTAACTCATCCTGTAACATCCATTCCCATCCCGCCTGAACTCCATATCCACTTTGCAATGTATATTTCTCTCCTTTTTAGGTCTCGCCTAGGCAGCGCTTGCGCTGTCTCGTTGAGACATGCAGTATACACTATAGTGGGGAAGCTTCGTGGAAGCTCCGCCCACTCTCCGCCCATCATTTTCATTGGCTTGGGTCTTAAATGCTGCCTTCCGATTGGTTGTAGGCTTGTTAGTCCCTCCTTATGATTGACATGTCTTCATTTGTGTCCTTCCACGGCTACTGGCCCCTTTACTGCACAGACTACTTTCTTCCTGTGCCTCCCCCCCTTCCCTCCGCGCTTCTCTCCTGTGTCACGTCTTTTCCTTGTTTTAGAACCACGCAGGCCGCCGTAGCCAGGCATACGTCATCGCCACGGGGCTGCGATTGGGCCGTTTCAATAGTCACAGGCTACTTGAATTCAGAATGCAGCTGCCCTGCATAGGAAGAAGGAGAAAGTGCAGGAGCAGCTAAAAGTAGCGATCGAAGCCGGAGGAGTTCGCGCGCATAGAACCCCGACACAAGCATTGAGCAGCGCACCGAAATAAGCGAGCCGGCTGCAGGGGAGCCCCGCACAGTACCGATCACACGCAGCGCTGCTCCGGGGAGTGGCTACTCTGCACTACCGTCATGCACAGCACCTGATCCTCCAAAACCTACGCTTAAACATTAATTACAACCTTAAATCATTCTTTTCTCTGCCGCTAGTGTTAATCTAACAATTGTAGGAATAGGTTTTCTACAAATAGTTAGTATTAATATTCTTCAGCATTGGATTCTGGAGATTTATGTTATGTTTAGTATTGTAAATACATATTGTGTTGCGCCGCTTTGCCTGTTGTCCTTCGCTGGCCTCGCGCTGCTTCTCCTGCCGCGTGCCCATGCCCAAGTGTTCTATGACGTCCCTTGATTCCATGGTAGAACCTTGGGCATGGGTGACGGTTGGGTGACAGTTGCCGAGACCTTGTACCCCTGCGAGGACGTGCCCTCTGGTGTTGGTGGAAGAAGAAGTAATAAAGAACTCCAACCTACCTACTGCGTTGGGTCCATCTTTACAAATTTGGCGACGAGTGACCACTGACACCATAACGAACCTACGAGCTGATTGCTGCAGGTTTCCTCGTATCCAATCCTGCGAGGGCCGTCCTGTGAACTCCAGCGGTCTCACTCAAGGGGCTCAAATCCATGCTGCCGCAAGCAAGTCTGCTGGAATAAATTTGAAAGAAGAGAGAAGTTTTCCGGAGTGTCAAGATCGGAATCCGGGAGCAGCGTAATTCAGGACCGGAGCGTCGAGGAGAAGAGGCATGCTTGGGAGCCCAGCTGAACGGAAGTAACACCGTAACAAGCACAATACGGTGAGATCTGCGCTTGGCTGCTGCTTGATCGCGTTAAGGCGAGGAAAAAAAAAAGAAAGAGGATCTGTGAGGGGTGCAGCGTCAGAGAAGGAAACTGACCTGCGCTTTCCCGCCAAGCGGCGAATCAGTAATTCCAGTCAGACGGAGCCTCTAATTACGGCGTGACGTCACTGGAACGCACGTTCAGGCAGCCATAATTGTTTGGGGCATCTGAAACATTAAAAGTACAGTGTTGTGTTCGAGTAGCTTATCGGTAACACACACACCTTACACAATTCATCGGAGTACTGTAAAAAAAAAAAATAATTGTGTGTAAGCATATCCACGTGCGTTCTCCAGATCGGTGGCACGCACACCAAATTTAATGAATAAAATACTAGGCAAGATGCATTCAGCAGGGGCTACGTGTGTCTGATCCTCAGACACATTTTACTCAGGTGCAATACGTTGTGGTTTACTTCTGCGCTTCACAGCCTACGTGTGTTCTCTGTACCAGTGATACACACACCTTGAGTCAGTACTGCACAGCAAGTCCCCACGTGAATTGCCTACGCGTGTTTCCTTCACCGGTGACACGCACACCTCTAATCTACAGGTTGCTGCGCAACCATTAAAATAAAGGGAATATAGTCACTTGTGACACTTCTCTACAGCTTTTCAAACAACATCCTTATTATGGCGTCAGGTAACATATGGAACCTTTCTCCGCCACAGCCTTTCATTCCGTCTACAGGGGATGACTCTCTCAAATGGGAGGAATGGCGAGAATATTTTGAGAACTATATCTCAACATTCGAGGATGAAAAGGAACTCACTCCTGAGAGGAAAAAAAAAATTCTTCTCCATTGTTTAGGTGCAAAAGCGATGAAGATCTACAATCGCATCAACAAAAAGCCGAGGGAGGGAGATGTCTACATGATTGCAATGGAAGATTTATCCCTGTACTTCAAACCCACTATTTCAGTTTCTGTGAACAGATTCAAGTTTTTTAAACGTAAACAGAGTCCAGAAGAGTCGGTGGAAGACTTTGTGGCTGCATTAAAGAATTTAGCACTAAGTTGCAGGTTTGGTGCGTTGCACGATGAATTTATTCGCGACCAAATTGTCATGCGAGCTGCCAGTAAGAACATCCAGGAGAAACTGTGGGCTAAGGGGGAGTTGCCCCTTGAGGAAGTAATTGAAATAGTCAAATGCACGGAGTTAACAGGCAGATGCGCGAAAGCAGTATTGTCCGAAGAAAAAGAAGTTAGCGAGGACAAATCTACGATTGCAAAAATCTCAAGTTCAAAATATCCACATAATAAACAGCGTAATAACTCATGGCAGGTTAAAGACACCAACACAAAGTCAAAATTGACTGATGATAGAAAGTGTTATAGATGTGGCAGTAGATACCATTTGGCTAATGATAAAATGTGTCCTGCACTAAAACAGAAATGTGCTAGATGTGGGTTGGTTGGTCATTTGATAGCAATGTGTCAGAGGAAACAAAGGGGTGGAAGAAAGGTAAAACTAGTTGTACCTGAGGAACAAGAGTATGAATATTCGTCGGATGATGATGACATGAATTTATTTGTGTTACAAGTGGAAGATAATATGTTGTGTAAAGGTAGGAAACCCATGTGTGATTTAAACATAGGAGGGGTGGAGATTTCAATTGTTGCAGATTCGGGATCTCCTTATACTATTGTGAATAAGAATGTGTGGATAGACAAATTCATTCCGGTTTTTGGGAACCATTTACTCAACCCAGACATTTCTCCCAAAACATTCACTGGGGAACCCATTGAGATTCTAGGCTACAGGGAGCTGCAGTTTCAATTTAAAACACGACAAATGCAGGGAAAACTATATGTCTCTGCGGTGGGTCCTTCTGTTTTAGGATGGATCGATCAAGGGGAATTGGGGATAATTCTTGACCCTAACAGCCCTGATCCCGTACTTTCACTACAAACAGAGGAGGATTACAAGGGCATGATTGAAAAGAGGTTTCCCCATGTATTCACGGAGGATATTGGTAAACTGAAAGGGTTCGTCCATGAGATTAAACTGAAAGATAATGCCATCCCTTGTATACATAAATCTAGGAACATCCCGTTTTCAATCATAGGCGAAGTGGAAGCTGAACTTATTAGGCTGCAGGAGTCTGGTATCATTGAACCTGTGGAGTCAGCAGAGTGGGTTTCGCCTTTGGTCGTCGTAAAGAAGTCCAATGGTAAGCTCCGTTTATGTGTGGATCTTCGCGATCTTAACAAAAATATCCTAATTGACCAATTTCCTCTGCCTAAAATCAGTGAGATGCTTGCCCACACCAATGGGGCCAAATGGTTTTCCACTATTGATCTGAGTTCAGCCTACCACCAAGTAGCCTTACACCCCAAAAGTAGAAGCCTTACCACCTTTGTTACGCCCATGGGATGTTTTAGATTTAGAAGAGTACCCTTTGGATTGGCCTCTGCCGCGGCCATGTTCCAAAGATTGATGCGTACGCTCTTCAAGAATGAAAAAGATGTCCTCATTTTTCAGGACGACATTATGGTAATGGGCTCAAACAGGAAGGAACATGACGACAGATTAAACAGAGTTTTAAGTAAACTAGACCATCATGGTCTTACAGCTGATGTACGCAAATGCAAATTTGCTGCTAGCGCGGTCACATACCTGGGGCATGAAATTATGGGCAGTGGGATAAAACCCAAAAGAGAACTACTCTCTGCCATTAAAGATGCCCCCGCTCCTAAAAACAAGGAGGAAGTAAGAGCCTTCCTGGGCCTTTCTGAATTCTATGCGAAATTTGTTAAAAATTTCTCCTCCAAAACCTTTGCCTTGAGAGAACTCTTAAAAAATAGACAGAAATTTGAATGGAACAGTACATGTGAGGAGGCTTTCAGTAGAATAAAAGAGGACATCTGCAAGGCTCCATCCCTTCAGGGATTTAATCCCTCTCTTCACAGCGTAGTCACCACGGACGCTAGTGGTAGACGTCTTGGAGCAGTACTTAACCAAATTACAGAAGCAGGTAATGAAGTAACTGTGGCGTTTGCTTCACGCTCGATCACACCGACTGAAGAAAGGTACTCTGTGATTGAGCGCGAAGCACTTGCATGTGCATGGGGTTTAGAGCACTTTAGACAGTACATATGGGGGTATTGGGTCACCCTCAGGAGTGATCATAAACCACTCGTGAAGGTGCTCTCTACCAAAGGCTTACAAAATGCCTCGCCTCGCCTAGCACGCATTTCTGTCAAGTTGATGGATTATAATTACAGCGTGGAGTACGTCCCAGGTACCAAGAATCGTGTGGCAGATTGTTTAAGTAGGTTGCCTTTGCCAGAAACTGGGAGAGAGACATTAGACATTGAAACATTCTGCGTTGCCAACATCCTTGAAGAAGTGTCCTGCATTTCACATTCTGAATGGTCATCAGGCATGGAGGGAGATACCACACTACTTGAGGTAAAACAGTTCATAAGGGATGGTTGGCCTGCAAAAAAATCTGTTCCAAAACAGTTGCACACCTTCTGGGAACTCAGAAATGAGTTATCCATTGAAGGTGATTTGATACTTAGGAATGGTAAAGTCATACCTCCTACTAGTTTAAGAGTGAAACTCCTAGATATTTGTCATGAGGGACACCTCGGCATAGGAAAAACAAAAAGCAGAGTGAGAAACTCGTATTGGTGGCCGGGTTTTGATCGGGAAATCGAAAGAAAAGTGAGAAACTGCACAGCCTGCGAGAATTCTGATAAAACTCAACGTACATTTAGGCCACCCCTCCAACCCCTTGCCAGTCCTAGCATGCCTTGGGTTAGACTAGGCATAGATATTTGTGGTCCTATTTGGGAACATGGTGAACAGTTGTTCCTCATTGTGCTTGTTGATCATTTTTCGAAATGGCCTGAGGTTGAAGTGGTAAAGAATGCCGATGCGAGAACAATTGTAAGTTTCTTGCGGAGGTTATTCCTAAGAGAAGGTTTACCCAAATGTATTGTGTCAGATAATGGGCCACAATTTATCTCGGCCATTTTCGAAAGATTTGCAAGAGAGAATGGGATTAAACATAAGACTACTTCGTTGTACCACCCAGCAGGTAACGGAGCTGTGGAAAGGTTTAATCGTGTGATAAAAGGCATAGTGCAACTAGCCAATCAGAACGACCTTTCGTGGAGGAAAGAACTTATCCACAATCTATGGGCGTTCCGTGTAACTCCCTGTGAATCTACGGGTACCAGTCCTTTTGTACTGCTTAGAGGCAGGACCCCTATTACCAAAGACAATGTGGGTTGGCTCACACCCAAGAGAGTTTGTTGGTCTTCTGGTAAGGTGAAAGAAAAGATACTACACTCACAAATGACCAGCAAAAAATATTATGACTCAAAGCATGCATGCAAAACAGTGAGTTTAAAGGTGGGTGATACAGTCAGGGTAAAGAGAGCTGGGTTTGTAAGAAAGGGGAAAAGTCATTTTTCTCAACCCATGGAGGTTAGGAAAGTTTTCTGTAACTCTGCCCTCTTAAGTGATGGCAAAACCTGGCATTTTTCTTCATTGTCTTTGTGTAGGGGTGACGGGTACGCTTCACCCTCTCATGGGTTGTATGACGAGCAAGATCTTCCCTCCTCACCAGACTATGATTGGATTCTTGACGGGGGTGTCACTAGGGATTCTTACCCACAGAGGATGGATATGTCGTGTTCTGATGGTGTGGGGATTCCTGATGATATTCCCAGTTGGGAGAACGGTAGTAGTACTCTCGGTGGGGAATCAGCGGAAGATGCACAACCTTTTCCTAATGTGTGCAGTGGAACTAGTGAACATAATAGTCATGATAAAGACGATGTTTCCCCCTCTAGCAGCACTGTTGGGAAGGAACCTATGGTGAGCAGACACGGAAGGGTTGTCAGACTATCAGCCAAGTTACACGACTTTGTGTGTGACTGACGCTATTGGTGCTGCGGTCCTTTTGCCTGTTCCACACTAGTTCTTCTCCTTCCTCTTTTCTTCTGGTTTCTTCCATGAGAGGGAGATGTGTTATGTTTAGTATTGTAAATACATATTGTGTTGCGCCGCTTTGCCTGTTGTCCTTCGCTGGCCTCGCGCTGCTTCTCCTGCCGCGTGCCCATGCCCAAGTGTTCTATGACGTCCCTTGATTCCATGGTAGAACCTTGGGCATGGGTGACGGTTGGGTGACAGTTGCCGAGACCTTGTACCCCTGCGAGGACGTGCCCTCTGGTGTTGGTGGAAGAAGAAGTAATAAAGAACTCCAACCTACCTACTGCGTTGGGTCCATCTTTACAATTTATAGCGGTGGATTATATTTTAACAAGCGTTTCAGAAAGCGGTTCTAGTCTTCTGTAGGTCATGTGGATTTCAGCCTACTCCCGCCTACCTCAAGATGGCTGTCACGTTACTTTTGGGTTTTGAACATTCGTGTCCTTTGTTTGTTTTCAGTGAAAGTTCTCTGACAGAAACGCCTGAGTAGAAACGGAAGATGGGTTTCTTGGGTGTCAGTGAGCATGGCGCGTGCTGGGGGCGTGCGTGTGACGTTTCCTGGCCGAGTTGGGCACAGCTGTCTGCGCTATGCCAAAGTGCCGGTGACTCTGTTGAGAAAGTTGCGGGGCCACAGACAAAGTCCCGCAAAGGCCACAGAGTTCCACAAGTTTTCATAAATCCGCTGCCGGAGCAGACTGGGCTCTGCCTGCATCGAAGCTCGTCGCCTCAGAGCCGCATTATTTGTGTCCAGTAGCCGGTAGTGAACCAGGGCCACTGATCGGGTCCCTCCCGCTGGGCCATCACCGCGCAGAGCATGGACGGGCTGGGGGTTGTAGCTGCCCTTTGCGAGGTTCCGCAATATCACCCCTTTTTCCGCCCCCTTCTGCACTTTTGCCCTACAAATCTGCCCCCGTTCCCTTTCCTGCCAGCCCCAACCTGCCCTGCCAGGCTCCCTGCACCATTGTCCAGATCACTCTCCTCCTGCACTGCACCCTTCAGCGCCCTCCTCTACTGCCCGTCCAGACCTCCTCTTTAGGAGCTCCCTTTTGCACTGCCGTCCTAGCCTCCACCCCCTCTGAAGGTGCAAGCGATAGAGGAATGACGGGTCCAGATTAATAACCGGGGCTAGTCTAGAAGTCTGCTGAAAAGGATCAGGAGGTAAGTGCTCAGGTCTTTCATTTTTTGCAGCTATAAAGGTGCTCTCCATTACTAATCAATTTCATCTAAAGCGCTTCAACCTCTCGCCAAGAGTAGTAGGCGCTATAAAATGCGATACTGTGTTGACAAAGGATTTTCTCTTTCGTTGTCCAAACTGTGATCTTAGAACACCGTGGAGTGCTCGCGAGTCAGCCCTGCAACCACCCACCAAGAGATTTCAAAAGCAGGTTTATAATAATTTATGCCAAGCAAAGGGACGCAATGCAGTGAGAATGGAAGTTAACTTGATGTGTGTAACTTGTATAGCGCACACCAAACGTGCATTTCTCTCGACGATTAATAATCGTTTTCAACGTGCATGTTAGTGGTACACTTGTAACCTGCGCTCCTTCTGCCGTATGAACTCAACCTCCTGAACTGTTTTATCAGTGGGGAATGTGCGTGTGCTTTACAAATCGAAAGACGGAGGAAAACTGTTATAAATATTTTTAAAACCTTAGAGAGCTGTGTATGCCACCTCCTTTATTCAATATATAAATGTAATAATATTGCCCTTTTTAGTTTTTCAAAAAACATATATCTGTGGTATTACCGTGGAAGGTTACTATTTCGTTCGTGACCCTAGCGTAAATGAGCACTTCAGTTATTGAAACAAGAGCCTCCAAGAAGAATTTTCAATCCTTGATGTAAAGGAGGGAAAGTGCAATAGGTCTCGCATTTCCGCGAGTTTCAGCTATTGGCATTGTAAATGACAATGCGTTTTATTTGTTTCAAAACCAAAACATAATAAAAGGCATTATCATTTACAATGCCAAGAGCTCAAGCTTGTTATATGTAACGCTTGGGGTTAGTTTTGCGACTTGGCAACGTTGTAAGTAACGAGTTTCCATTACCAATACAATTGTACTCATATTATTGACCTTTTAAAGGATGGAAATGCTGCAAAAGGGGCATTAGCCTTCACAGCTATTTCGGCAGGCTAAATTACTATTCTCTGTCACATACAGACAACTGGTAAATGCAGGTCCTAGAGTGTAGATCTGTTATCCTTCTTACATACTGTTTTTTAACAGTACTAGGATATTTGGCTGGGCTATCGGAAAGATTATAGTCGCGACACATGCTTTAGAACACCTTCAGAAAGATGTTTAACCATTTTGCAAAATTACATTATGACCCAAAATTCTCTCTTCCGTTTTCCCTCCTTAAAAATTTGAATGCTGCACAGACTAAACTACTGTGACTACAAATTGATTATAATTAATTCTTTTCTTTTTGTCTAAAGTTTGCAACTTGACACTTGGCATGCTTTCTTAATTATTTAATTAACTGTTTACTTTTAGTTGTTACCATGGCTCTCCAACTTGAAAGGCAGCACAATGCAATAATAGTCATGTAATTAGCTCATGAATAATATTGGTTTATGTTGCACAATTTGTCTAGGACACAATACCCTTTTTTAAAAACCACTGGGCCACAAACAATGCCTACCTTTATATTGTAAGACATAAAAGGAACACAGTGATGTGTGCAGAGTGCTGTAGTTTCCCAATTCTATGTGCGAGTAGGCCGTCTGGTCTACGCTTTAGCTTTGCATTCTAGGACTTGTGGTCCAGATTTTCTTATGGGTTGAACAGAACTACAAATCCTAGAATGCAAAGTAGAAATTCCACTACACAAATCCACTCCAAACCACATAATTCCACAACGCACAATTCTACAACTTACAATTCCAATCCAACCCACATAAATCCACTCCACACCAAAGACATCCACCCCACTCCAATCCAATCCAAAACACATGGGTAAAAGATATTGTCATTTACAATGCCAATAGCTCTAACTCTCAAAAATGCGAGACCAATTTGCATTGCAAATGCTTGTTGTGTTTACCGCTCACTATTCTACAGTCTTTCGCTCATGGGCTCCAGCTCATGCTCTTTCCCATTGTTCAGCACTTGGTCTTACTTTCTCTCTTCTTTCTGAACCTCTCATTTCCATTTTTCCAACTCCGTTGTTCTTTTTCTGGCAGTTCCTTATATATGTGTATTTTCCTTTCTTGTTTCTTCCTCATCTTGAATTCATGGTTATTACTCATTTCCTTAAATATCTTTTGTTTTTACTTTTTTATTACCAGCTTTATTTGTCATTTGTTATCCCCATCACTTTCCTTGTATCGATTTTAGATTTTTCCGATTCATTTTCGTTGCTCTACCCCTCTGCTTTCTATTCCCTTTCATATTCTCTCCCTTTGCCTCTGCTTCATTGTTCCTTCTCCCTTGCTGTTTCTTTGATTCTCTCTCCCTTCTTAACTCTTATTTACTTAGTCTTTCTCTGTCACCATGCCTAATCCTAACTTCCCTATACTCACTACACCCTCGGTTCTGTTGGATATGTCTCATCACTGGGTTATTTATGGCCGTCTTAAGAAGTGCGTAGAATTCCTTTCAATACTTGCAACAAAAAAACAATAATTAAAGCAGTAATCGAGCAAGATTCCCATTAAAAAAACAGGTACAACTTTGTACACTCACCAGAAGTAGGTCATATGTAGCAACAGTGCAACCTTCATTCACACATCTACAGCAGCTACTGCGCAGGGAGCAGCATTGCAAAGGAGAGCAAGACGTCCTCATGCAGGTTATACACAGGTAGCACTAGTGTGAGTTTCCTTCACGAAGAAGACAACAGCACACAGAGCTGCTCTGCAATATTCCCTGAGGCAAAGCAGGCATAGCACAGGCAGTTCATTCATTCATTTCATCTTTATTCGATTTGAACACAAATCATAAAAGAGTGAGCACAATAAATCGTACGTAAAACATTTCCTAAAACATTTCATCCAGCTCCTACATAGGTATAAATACTATTTACATCAGTTTAATACAGACACGAGGGAGCCCATCGAATAAATAATATCAATCTAAAACTAGGATCTAAAACTACAGTCCCCTCTTGTGATTCTTGATTTCAAAGCACTTCTTAAAATATTTACCACAGAAAAAAGTGTAAAAACATCCGTTGCTAGTTTTAAAAACAACAGTGCTACCCGTGCCTGTCTGAATCTAGCCTTCCTCAACAGACCCTTCAAAAACCTTTTTCTTTGGTAACCATAGTAAGGGCAGAGGAGCACGAAGTGGAGGGTGTCCTGTGGAGACCTATCGTCGCAGCCTCAGGGCCCTCTGTCTTCGTGTTTTAAAATAAAGCCAGATGGTACCGCCAGAAGGTGGTGATAAAGGTTTAATCTAAAGCGCGTAATTAAAAATCTATCATGCGCACTCAGCATCATTGTCAAATAGGGTTCAATACCCAGAGAGGTTTTGGTTAGAACATGGTCTCTCACTGTCTGTTTAGCCAGTTCTACCTCATCTCGTTGTGCTAAAGCAAATTTAATATATAAAGCTTTAATATCAGCCTTATCCTTACACCTTATTGAGTCCGGTTTAATAAACAAATCAGGTCGCCCCAGCATGTAAAAGGAGTCCTGA
The DNA here is from genome assembly GCA_963921515.1 of Calotriton arnoldi. Lineage (NCBI taxonomy): Eukaryota > Metazoa > Chordata > Amphibia > Caudata > Salamandridae > Calotriton > Calotriton arnoldi. The sequence goes on from CAWUFW010002732.1 coordinate 1,856,682, forward strand.
ACATATTTTACCCAGGGAATTTTCAAAGCATGATCTAGTGAGAGGCAATCTTTCATAACCAACATTGTCAGGCCAGCCTCTTCATTTGACCAAATCTTAAGCCAAAATAGTAGGGGTTTCACTGCTACCGCATCTGAAATATACTTTACTCCCAACTCCTCATGCACAATGAATGCAGGGGTGCTTTGGGGGACTTTCAATAACCGCTTCATATATTTATTCTCCACCTTTTGCAGGTTGGTGGGCTTGACAAATCCCCATACCTCACTCCCATACAGGGCCTTTGCACAACAGATCGAGTCATACAGTTTTAAAAGCAGAGCAGGGGTCCAACACCCTAATCTGTGCACAAAGTTGGAAATCTGCCCTGTAGATCTAGCCAGGGCGACACACTTGTCTTCTAATAAGTGCTTAAAATTCAAGTGCCCATCGAAAAAAATACCCAAATAAGCAAACGCGGGAACCTTGGCTAAAATATGCAAGCCTATTGTATAACTGTATGATCTTACTGGCTTTTTCCCCATTTCCATGACATACGATTTTGTGAGGTTAGGAGACATATCTATATCTTCCATAAACTTCACAAAGCTGTCAATTAAGAGCTGTAGACCATGAGGGGTACGGGCAAGAAGAACCGCGTTGTCTGCATATAGCAGCACTGGTACAGCTCGTTCACCTATTCTCGAGAAATCCGCTTTTATACCTCGCAAGGAAGCATCTAGGCCGTTAATATAAAGAGTAAATAAAAAAGGCGCTAGTATGCAACCCTGCCTCACCCCACTTGAGCAGCTAAAATAGTCTGTCACATTCCCATCCTGAGTATATCTCACCGCCGCTATGGTGTTAGTGTGCAGTGTATGAAGAATATTTATTAAAGATGGGTCCACCCCCAGATTACCCAGAGCTGCCCATAGTTTACTGCGGTTTACCCGGTCAAAAGCCGCTGTGAGGTCCATAAAAGCTAAATATAGTGCCCCTGCCCTAGCTACTGTATATTTAGCGGTAATTAAATACAGGTTAAGGCATTGGTCCACTGCAGATTTCCCTGGTCTAAACCCAAATTGGACCTCCGTAACGATGTTTTTAGACTCTGCCCAATCCATCAGTCTATTTAAAATCACCCTCCCTAAAACCTTCGCCGATACATCTATCAGGGAGATTGGGCGGTAGCAATGTGGACTGTCCCTGTCACCTTTTTTGAAAATGGGCACAATAATAGCAGAGGACCAAGAAACTGGCATGGATGTACTTATTGCTACATTTAATACCCTCATTAATATTGGGGCCCATACCTCTATATTACATAAAAGAGGTCTGGGGAATCCCATCCGGCCCTGGAGCCTTATTTCTGGTCAGGCCCTCTATGCCCAATGTTACTTCTTCTATCGAGAAGGAGACCGAAGTGCTCTGGAGGGGCCCAACTAGAGGCTGCCAATCAACCTGCCTATGGGGAAAATTATACAGCCCTTGAAAGTGCTGCTGCCATTGGTCTGGCAAAATATTGCAACTTAGCCCTGGCTTATCCAACTCCGCAAAACAAGGGTTATTAATTATCCTCCAGAAGCCTGCCGAGTCCTTCAGTGCAGCGGCCTCCAGCAGCTCGTCCCATGCTGCCCGTTGAAGTTTCCTCTTGCAGTTCTTAACCGCCAGTTTATAAGTTACACGGCAGGCGGCTACCCGTTCCCTATCTCTTGGCGTCTGCTTTAGAGCCCCCTTTAGCACCCTTAGAGCCTTTGAGCAATGATTGTCAAACCACCTGGGATTGTCCCTGGTATGCCCAGTTGAGGGAATATTGAGAAGACTCTTGGCCAATTTGGCTATGTTCGTAAAAGCCTCGATTAATTCTTCCCCTCCACGTCCAGATCTAAACAGTCCATGACATCCTTCTTACCTCTGTGGAACAACGTGGCATTAAAGGCAATCGGGTCAACCTGGGCCCATCTCAACCTTCTACCCTGGTCCACTGCCACCAGTGACGACCCCACTCCCTGATTAGTTGTTACCGACTGGTGAAACTGTACCACTAGGGAGAGTGGATTATGGTCACTGAACACATTATGTTCTATATCAAATTTTTAACCCTCCTTAAAAGTGAGGTCGAGACAAAAATGAAGTCAATGATTGATTGGCATCCTCTCCCTTTAAATGTGGGTGGCAACAAATCCCCCTCAACATTGCCCATCATGTCCATCGTGTGAGTCAACCCATACGTGTCTAATAAAAGAGTCAAATCCCTCCCTGCTTGGGTATGCTCCATATGCGGTCCACTGACTAGTGGACATGATGACCAACTCGCATTCGACTCCCTTAAATAGGGGCACAGGTGGCAGTTGAAATCACCCGCTAAAATCACATATGTTAGGTCCAACCCTTTCTTTCCCATGCACTCCATCCATGTGTTTAGTTCATGCATGTTGTTAACCCCCTGAGCTTGAGGAGACGTGGCGTTATAAAAATTTACCAGGGTAACTCTGAATCTATTCGATCTAAATTTCAACCCCTGAAAGTTATGTGAGGCCCTTGCCAGCTGCTTCCACTCACCCTGCAGGCTTAGATCCACGAAAATAATCAGGCCACCCCTTGCTCTGCCACATTTAGATTTAACTGCTGGACAAAAGAAGGTTTTATACCCTTCTATATAATGAATGTTCTCCGTAACCCAGGTTTCCTGCAGACATATAATGTGATATTTCCTCACATAATCGAGCCATTGGCCTTCTATGATTTTACTTGATAGACCTACTATATTCCATGAAATAATCTTTAAATCGTTGTATCCACATATCTCCACGCAGGTATTGTCTCCCATGCTGGTCTGCACTAAAGGCAGGCCTGCTCACTACCCTATTATCCATCTCGCTTCGTGCCACCTGAACTCCTATACTCGACCCTGTGTCGAATTCCCCGTTCCTATCTAAAATATCTGCGGTTGCCTCAGGGATGCCGATGACTCCACTACCCCCCTCCTGCTCTCTCAGTCAGTCAATGTCATTCATGTCCCTCAGAGAATTGAACATATTTGATAGTGTCAGGGGCCTACCCCCCCCTCCCGTTAACCTGTGTCCCTGCTCCTGCCTATCACAACCATTTGAGTTATTAGCACTAGGGGATGGTCTATAAAAAAAAACAACGGCAATGGTTGGATACTGGACTCTATTACGAATGACCTCGCGGCATATGAGATAATCCTTTGTGCCAACCTTGGGTGTCTGAGCGTAACTATAACGCAGTCCCCTTGAAAGATTTTGTACGAGCTGCCAATCCACGACACCCTCCTGGTCATTAGGATGTGTCAGTAGTCAATGATGTTGAAGCCGGCAAATTTACAAAGCCAGTGTGCCGCTTTATTGATTAGCTGCCTGGGGGACTCGTCTTGCTCACTGGTATGTTCTGGGACTCCTACTAAAACTACTGTATATGGACAGCATGCTGGGGGGAGGTCTATTACTGGGGGATCACTGCTGTGTTGCACTGATTGTCTATCTTCGTGTCTTGTTAGACATTGGGTATCAATGGCCCTCTTTGGATCATTCCCCGGGGGTCTCAGGTGGACTCTTTCTAAGACCGCTTCTGTTGGACCCCCGTTCCTCATGTCCCTCATGTCCCTCATGTCCCTCATGTCCCTCATGTCCCTCATGTCTCTCGTGTCCCGATCCCCTGTTCTCTCTGATTGAGTCTACTGACTTCCTGCCCCCGCTACAACCTGGCTATTCTGAACATCCTTACAATTTGTTCGGTCGGCACATGGGGGTACCCCCGGCTGAACCTGCCTTATAGGCGGTGCCGAGTTTCTTAACAGATGGATATCTCTATCCACCCCTCCGGCCCCTACCCCCCGACCCACTGATCTTTGATCTATACTGGGGATATCAGTAGAACTATTCGCTGATTCTATCCTCTGCAATTTCTCCTCAATAAGGCACAACTTGTTTACTATGGAGTCAAGTAAGGCGGTGATCAATGTCTCTAGTCTACTCCACAACGCATTGTCGTCCTCCACTCTCTGTAGGTTAGTGGCTGATTCCTGATGTGTGAAGAACGATTCTAGGCCCTGCGTTATTGTTTTAGGTGGGTGTTAGAAATGGGATCTCTAGTTGGCTAAGGCTTGCGCCAAAGCCAGGCAGAGACCACCACTCTAGTCAGGGCGAGGGTGTTACACGCCAAAGATAACCCCTGCTCACCCCCTTGGTAGCTTGGCACGAGCAGTCAGGCTTATCCCGGAGGCAATGTGTAAAGCGTTTGCGCACGCACACAGCAACAACATACCAGGCACACCACAAGAAGGAACTCCACACAAGGTTATATCAAAAATAGCCTTTGTATTATCATAACACATTAGAATAGTACTCACATAATATACATGGTGCCACCTGGCACTAGGTCATATTTACAAGGGATTATTTACACCTGACAGGGCCAACTGGACCACTGTCAGAACCAGCACAAAGCGAACTTAGAATATGTATCACTTATAATAAATGTAGAACACATCATAAACGTACAACCAGTAATCACTGGTAACCCCTGTACTTAGCATCCGCCTGTAACAGAAACTACATTATGCACAGTATCACATTAGGCGCGAATTACATTCTGCGCCAACCTCACCAGCATAAATACATGATGCAATCCTCTCATCAGTCTAAACACATTAGACCCTAACCTCCTAAGTATAACTCACATTAGGGGCGTAAATCACAGTAGAGAATAACTCACAACCTAAACGCATTAGGTAATAATAAAATCACTAGCATAAACCATAATATGCCAAACAACCTCAATCTGAACACACAGCTAGAGGTATAACACAGGGTGCGTAAATCAGGGTAAATGCATCACATTTCCTAGCACCACATAATCCCTGACCCACCTGGCCAACGGCCTTCTCTAGGAGCTCACATGCCCTAGGTCCAAAGTCAGAGTTCAGCTGCCAATGCAGCAATATCCAAAAGCGCGTAATTGCGCTGGGGCATAGGAGTGCACCTCACTCCTATCTTTATGCAAGAACGCCCCCTCAGACCTGTTGCCTAAACGTTGCAGCTGCCCACTACTTGCTGGGCAGCTGTGAATCACGGGCAGGCCTGGCACCTCTGTGCCTCCTGTCCCCCTCGGGGACTTTGGATTAATTGTGCCCAAGGGTTGCAACCGCCCGCGCTGGTGCGGTGCAGCTGTGGCACTTCTTATCAAGGGGGCCCGGCACCTCTGTGCCCTCTGGACCCCCACATGACAATCAACACATGCCCCCATCGTTGGGGCGGCCCGCTCTCTGGCGGGACCGCCCAGGCGCCGACAATGCGCCTCGATGTGCCCCAAGACTCTGGGGCCCTCTGGAAGCCAACATGCCCCATCCTCAGCAGCTGCCCGCGCTGGTGCGGCGCAGCTGTGACCCTCAAACGTGGCATGGGCACCTCTGTGCCCTTGGGGTCCCCACTGGGACTCTGTCCCCAGGGCAATGCGGCAAAATGCTGCAGCTGCCCACTGTCAGGCGGGGCAGCTGGGGCGGGAGCGCGAGCACCGATAATATGCTCCAATCTGGGAGCAGGTATGCCCAACGTTGGAGCGGCCCGCTGCCAGACGGGGCCGCTCTGACTCCGTACCCCACGGGTACCACAATACCCAAGAGCCGTCGCCCCCACGGAGCCCTACTCACCGGCTCTGGTCGGGGGAGGCTCTCTCTGGGCGTGTGCTCCTCTTCACCCGGTCCCCCTCCTGGGACCGGGACTTCACCGTGGAGCCTGGAGGCTCCATCACTGTTCTTCTGCCTGGGCCCTCTCCTAGGGCTCAGGACTTCTCCGGTGCTTCGCCGGGAGGCGGGGTGGGCTCCCGTTCTCCCTTTCTCTGCACACCGGGGCTCACTTCGCTCGTGGGAGCCCCGCACCGGTACCGCCACCACTTCCGGTCCTGCCGCCGGCCCCGCCCACGTCGCAGGCAAGGTTGCCTGACTTCCGGGTCGCGCTGGCAGTGGCCCGGTAACGTTTTCTTCTCGGCTGCGGCCATGAGGGGTAGGCTCCCTCGGAAATTAAAATATAGAGCGGGGTGGGCTCCCGCTCCATCAGTAAACGGCAAAGACGCGGGGTGGGCACCCGCGCACTTGAGCATCACGGGGGAATCCCTCGCATCGGGATTCCCTCCCACGAGGCGAACAGCCTCGCGCTGCGCAGCCCCCGCTCCTGCTCGGCTGGGCAATTACAGGATAGCGCTTCCAGGCGCTAGATGAAGCAAAAAGTCCTCAAAGGTGAAGGGGCAATGCAGGGCCCAGGGAGGCAAGCCCTCCTGGCAGCCCCCCCTGGGCCCCAACAGCAGCACGCCCCGTAGGACCAGCAACCAGGAACTGCACACTTTCATGGGGTCACAGCCCCTTCTTTTATACAGCATTTTCCTTTGTGTCACAGCACAGGGTTTGGGGGAACCAGATACAACTGGTTTGGGGGAGCTTTGGAGCACTTTGTTTTGCTCAGCTCCTCTCTCCTTTCACAGGACAGGCTAGGGACATCAGACGCACCACAGGGGGTGGAGCCAGCATTGTGGAGGGAAGGCACAGCCCTATTCAGGTCCCAGGTGCAACTCCTCCCTCCCATCTAGATGCAGATCTCCCTATTCAGCCCTGCGCTGACTCACCCTGCCCCTCCTGGAGCCACACACACCTCCCAGCCCCTGTCACTCACAAGCCAGACATGTAATTCACATCAGGCAGGCAGACACAGAGCACACATAAATGCCAACTTCTAGAAGTGGCATTTCTACACCAGTTATAATAAATCTGTGCACACCATTGCGCAGCATTTATTCTCACGAGTTCGCACATACTAAACTCGCCCCTGCACTCCTCTCACACCAGGAATTACCATGGACACACATATCCCCAATGCATTCCTATGGGAGGCAGGCCAATCTCACTAAATGTGCACAGAGCGCGCACGCACTTTCCACTGGACCACAGTGCGAAAGTGCCCAGAGGCCTAAAACCACCAACACTAGGTTACAGACCAGGCAAAAAGTTCAGGGGTGAACCTGCCAAAAGGGCCAAGTCCAACACAACCCCTTCCAGCCAAAACGCAGGGCAGACCAATCACCACCTTGATGGGCTTCCCTGCTTGGGGCGATAGAACACGGACGCAGGCCCGCACTGCAGGGACACCCTCCGGTTCTACGCCACTTGGAACCCATGGAATCCAACTAATTAAAAAACTCAGGACCAACTAGGCTACCCCACCGGTACTCCTTAGTTGTCCACGGCCAGGACCAGGCCCTAGGCCACCCAGATGCCACGGGTCCCTGCCAATCCAGAGTGGGGGCAGTAACCCCTGGCATACAACAGCCATTCTCCACTCTTCCTCAGTGTAGTTCCAAACTACCACTGAACCTTCAACCTAGGGTCCGCACCCTCAGGCTGACCAGAGGTCACGGGCGAAGCGTCTCCTCACCCTACCTCTACTTCTGGGGTTCCGCACCCTCCCAGGGGAAGCACCCACCAGAACACAACTCTCCCACCAGTTCAGGACCTCTCTCCATCAACTGGCCTACCACCTGAGATCCAAATTCACCGGATGCACCGGGGTCAGAGGCGAGGACTCCCTCCCTCTGCACCCCCTCCCAGAGTCCGATACCCTCCCAACTGGAGTGGTACCCCTAAAAGGCAAACCGGCCAGGACACTGATTACAGTCGCTCTGCCGTCCAGGTCAGGCAAACACCTGAACCTGGCTCCCCAACCCAGGGACGCTACCCTTTGGTCAGATGCCCGGCGAACCAGGACTTCCCGGGAGCACGCATGCCCCCTCCGAGGGTGACACATAACTAATGTGTCGTGTGACAGTCTGCCGGGCACAAACCCAGGGCAGAAGTGGTGTCCCCATGGCCCCTCTGGACCCACTGGTTCTTCCACTGGGGAACCTCTCCCCTCTCACCCTCAATCAGGACTTCTGCACCCTCCACTTAGGAGCGGTGCTGCCTAGCACCAGGACTGCTGGAGCTCTGGTTACAGACGCTCCACGTCCTCTAGAGACTAGAAGATCCTCCTCAAATGGCCTACAAGTACAGCCTAGGCCCCCGACCTGGCGCTCCCCTAGGGAACCCTCCAGGCCCTGAGACGGGGTTTCGGGCCACCGTGGGACACACCGTCCCACACTCACTCCGTCTCCACTGAGACCGGACGTGAGCCCCTACACCCCTCCCATTCCACTGGGACCTAGCTGGGCTACACTGAACCTCTTCCACCCCACAGGACTGGAAGATACCCGAGCCACTCTTATTGGAACCACTTCCAGCTCACCTACCACGGGGAGATCCCCCACACAGAACAGTCCAACAGGACAGACTAGGTTCCTTTCCTGGTGTTCCTTCTAAGAACCATCCAGTACCTAAGACTTAAGATTGAGGCTCGGAATACGGCCCAGTCTCACACCTTCCTCGCAGGACATGATGTGAGGCCTTGCAACCTCCTCACTATAACAGTTCCTAGTTGTGTTCCTCTGAACCATCTCCACCACACTGGTTGGGAGATACCTGCACCATTCCTCTAGGGTCACTCCCCCCTGCAAGCTCCTTATTTCAGAGAACTCACTCCAGCGTCCAGCAGCACATCACTCATCCACACACACCCCCCAGACTGGTGAGACAGTTCCTTACTGTCCCTGAATCTCAACCTGCACCCCTCTTACTGAGCACCAGGTACCATACTCTGGGAACGGGACGGGGACTTCATGCACTGGACACACACTTCGCTGCCACCACTGGATCCCACCCTTACTGGTGAATCCAGAAAACTCACACTGCACTTAGGGGATAATCTACCCTCCCGAGCTAGTGACTCCATACCAATTAAGTCCCCACTGTAGGCCAACCCAAGAACTAGCAGACAGCACAGGGGCAGTCCCTCCCTCAGCTGCAGGCCAACCCAAGAACCAACACCATGGCTCAAGGGCAGTCCCTCCTCCAGCCTTAGGCCAACCCAATAGCAGTCTGCACAAGGGCAGTCACTCCTCCAGATTCTCTGGTTTCTGTCCTTGGCAGTACACTCAACTCATAGTGCACAAGAAACACATTTCAAAAGAAATGACTCTTAAAACTAACTCAGAAACAATAATCCCTTTCCATGTGACTATCTAAAATGCAGAGCTTTGTAGTGCAGCCAGTTGTCGCTGTGGTACTGCGCAAACGCAAGTCCTATCCTCACCGCTGACAACCAATGTTAGAAATGGGATCTCTAGTTGGCTAAGGCTTGCGCCAAAGCCAGGCAGAGACCACCACTCTAGTCAGGGCGAGGGTGTTACACGCCAAAGATAACCCCTGCTCACCTCCTTGGTAGCTTGGCACGAGCAGTCAGGCTTATCCCGGAGGCAATGTGTAAAGCGTTTGCGCACGCACACAGCAACAACATACCAGGCACACCACAAGAAGGAACTCCACACAAGGTTATATCAAAAATAGCCTTTGTATTATCATAACACATTAGAATAGTACTCACATAATATACATGGTGCCACCTGGCACTAGGTCATATTTACAAGGGATTATTTACACCTGACAGGGCCAACTGGACCACTGTCAGAACCAGCACAAAGCGAACTTAGAATATGTATCACTTATAATAAATGTAGAACACATCATAAACGTACAACCAGTAATCACTGGTAACCCCTGTACTTAGCATCCGCCTGTAACAGAAACTACATTATGCACAGTATCACATTAGGCGCGAATTACATTCTGCGCCAACCTCACCAGCATAAATACATGATGCAATCCTCTCATCAGTCTAAACACATTAGACCCTAACCTCCTAAGTATAACTCACATTAGGGGCGTAAATCACAGTAGAGAATAACTCACAACCTAAACGCATTAGGTAATAATAAAATCACTAGCATAAACCATAATATGCCAAACAACCTCAATCTGAACACACAGCTAGAGGTATAACACAGGGTGCGTAAATCAGGGTAAATGCATCACATTTCCTAGCACCACATAATCCCTGACCCACCTGGCCAACGGCCTTCTCTAGGGCTCACATGCCCTAGGTCCAAAGTCAGAGTTCAGCTGCCAATGCAGCAATATCCAAAAGCGCGTAATTGCGCTGGGGCATAGGAGTGCACCTCACTCCTATCTTTATGCAAGAACGCCCCCTCAGACCTGTTGCCTAAACGTTGCAGCTGCCCACTACTTGCTGGGCAGCTGTGAATCACGGGCAGGCCTGGCACCTCTGTGCCTCCTGTCCCCCTCGGGGACTTTGGATTAATTGTGCCCAAGGGTTGCAACTGCCCGCGCTGGTGCGGTGCAGCTGTGGCACTTCTTATCAAGGGGCCCGGCACCTCTGTGCCCTCTGGACCCCCACATGACAATCAACACATGCCCCCATCGTTGGGGCGGCCCGCTCTCTGGCGGACCGCCCAGGCGCCGACAATGCGCCTCGATGTGCCCCAAGACTCTGGGGCCCTCTGGAAGCCAACATGCCCCATCCTCAGCAGCTGCCCGCGCTGGTGCGGCGCAGCTGTGACCCTCAAACGCGGCATGGGCACCTCTGTGCCCTTGGGGTCCCCACTGGGACTCTGTCCCCAGGGGAATGCGGCAAAATGCTGCAGCTGCCCACTGTCAGGCGGGGCAGCTGGGGCGGGAGCGCGAGCACCGATAATATGCTCCGATCTGGGAGCAGGTATGCCCAAAGTTGGAGCGGCCCGCTGCCAGACGGGGCCGCTCTGACTCCGTGCCCCACGGGTACCACAATACCCAAGAGCCGTCGCCCCCACGGAGCCCTACTCACCGGCTATGGTCGGGGAGGCTCTCTCTGGGCGTGTGCTCCTCTTCACCCGGTCCCCCTCCTGGGACCGGGACTTCACCGTGGAGCCTGGAGGCTCCGTCACTGTTCTTCTGCCTGGGCCCTCTCCTAGGGCTCAGGACTTCTCCGGTGCTTCGCCGGGAGGCGGGTGGGCTCCCGTTCTCCCTTTCTCTGCACACCGGGGCTCCCTCGCTCGTGGGAGCCCCGCACCGGTACCGCCACCACTTCCGGTCCTGCCGCCGGCCCCACCCACGTCGCAGGCAAGGTTGCCTGACTTCCGGGTCGCGCTGGCAGCGGCCCGGCAACGTTTTCTTCTCGGCTGCGGCCATGAGGGGTAGGCTCCCTCGGAAATTAAAATATAGAGCGGGGTGGGCTCCGCTCCATCAGTAAACGGCAAAGACGCAGGGTGGGCACCCGCGCACTTGAGCATCACGGGGGAATCCCTCGCATCGGGATTCCCTCCCACGAGGCGAACAGCCTCGCGCTGCGCAGCCCCCGCTCCTGCTCGGCTGGGCAATTACAGGATAGCGCTTCCAGGCGCTAGATGAAGCAAAAAGTCCTCAAAGGTGAAGGGGCAATGCAGGGCCCAGGGAGGCAAGCCCTCCTGGCAGCCCCCCTGGGCCCCAACAGCAGCACGCCCCGTAGGACCAGCAACCAGGAACTGCACACTTTCATGGGGTCACAGCCCCTTCTTTTATACAGCATTTTCCTTTGTGTCACAGCACAGGGTTTGGGGAACCAGATACAACTGGTTTGGGGGAGCTTTGGAGCACTTTGTTTTGCTCAGCTCCTCTCTCCTTTCACAGGACAGGCTAGGGACATCAGACGCACCACAGGGGGTGGAGCCAGCATTGTGGAGGGAAGGCACAGCCCTATTCAGGTCCCAGGTGCAACTCCTCCCTCCCATCTAGATGCAGATCTCCCTATTCAGCCCTGCGCTGACTCACCCTGCCCCTCCTGGAGCCACACACACCTCCCAGCCCCTGTCACTCACAAGCCAGACATGCAATTCACATCAGGCAGGCAGACACAGAGCACACATAAATGCCAACTTCTAGAAGTGGCATTTCTACACCAGTTATAATAAATCTGCGCACACCATTGCGCAGCATTTATTCTCACGAGTTCGCACATACTAAACTCGCCCCTGCACTCCTCTCACACCAGGAATTACCATGGACACACATATCCCCAATGCATTCCAATGGGAGGCAGGCCAATCTCACTAAATGTGCACAGAGCGCGCACGCACTTTCCACTGGACCACAGTGCGAAAGTGCCCAGAGGCCTAAAACCACCAACACTAGGTTACAGACCAGGCAAAAAGTTCAGGGGTGAACCTGCCAAAAAGGGGCAAGTCCAACAGTGGGGAAACATATTGGCTCGTTACAGGTAGAGGTCTTTTTGGTCTAGGCTTCTGTCTGGGCTTTTGGGGGGCACCCCCGCCACCCCTAACCCGTTTCGCAGATGGCTGTTTAATAGAAGCCATAATCTGTACAGCCCCTCCCCTCCCTCCGCTGACCCTCTGTTGCTTCTTTGATCTGGTTATAACCTCGCTGGGACCCTGATCCATAACTAGTTCTAACTCATCCTGTGCAGCCAGGTGCTCTGGATCCCCATTTGCCCCTTGAATAGCCACTTCCTCTGCCCGCCTCTCTCCAGGACATAAATCAGAGCCCTCCATAACCCTATCTAGGTTCAATACAAACTGCCTTATTTCCCCCGTCCCCCCCCTCCCCCTCACCACCCTCCTAACCAAGTTCGGCTGCCTGTCAGGCCGTTGTACAGTATCTGTGAGCACAGGCAGTTACAGGGCAAGCTTTCTTCACACAAAGAACAGGTACATCATGAACAACAGCACTGCAACCTTACTTCGCACAACAAATGTGCAGGATAGACACCATCATTTAAATAACTCTCAAGTCAGTGCATTAAAGTGAGCGACATACAAGTGCATAAATATATGCATAGGAAATGCTCCATAAGACAATAAGGGTCAGGAGTCACATGTCGTCCATACTGGTAAGAATTATATGTTAAGAGTGCTTAGTCTAGAGAAACACAAATTAAAAAATTAGCCATTGGTTAGGGTGGTCTATACCAATAGGAATTATGTACTACCCAGGAAACTAGGGCGGAAAATTTGGTTGTATATCGCAAAATAGAGAAAGGGGGTGGGATGTCCTGATAGAGTAAGAGGCGGAGACCTCTGGGAGTCATCCTAAGGTGCGCATGCATTAGCTCAATGTAAATAATTATTAAATACTGCCTTCTGTCTTTTTACATATATGTATATATGTATTTCTCTTCTTTTGCCGTTAATTGCTTTGTATTTATAGTATTTATGGTATTTATGACATCCTTTTTAAATACTATGTATTAGTGGCATATATGTAACTATTATGATTATTAGCCTGCTCTCTATTATAAGCATGATCGTTTTATATATTGTAATTGGTTCTCACTGGGTATATAATAAAAAAATTTTTTTTAAAAGGAATTATGTTCTACCCAAAGGAACCCTTTTTAGCAACATTAGGATGACATAAGATCAGGAAAAAACAATAAGGTTCTAAACTTATGTCTTGCAGTCTGCATGCAGCTCTCTAATGATGGTTCATAGCTCACTGTGCTATATTACAAGGATTGCAACGTGTGAGCCACAAAAGACTCTCCATGTCAAAAGCAAACCCACTGAATTATCTACATAAAATACAAATCTGTGATCTGCTTGTTACATCTTAGTCTTTGCATCAGGTATTCTGTGCTACTTGATAAGTCAAAACTGTGTGCTAGACAAAACACAGATTTCCACAGCAGGAACATTATTCTCTAGAATTACCTCATCTTCATTATTATCCTCTGAAAATATTCTCTGCAGCCTGCTTTTGTCTCCCCTGTCATGTCTGACCTGTCTTAAAACTGGAACTGCAAACACCTTATGTCAGCTTCTGGTTTCAGTTCTTGCACATGCTAACTGGAGAAGAAGCATGAAGAAAGTGAAACTACGGGGCAGATTTACAAGAAAGTGCTGCAGTGCGGCACCGCAAGCCCTTTGGCTGCGCCACGCTGTGGCACTTTCAAAGCACAGGAATGCGACATATTTACAATATTATGTCACATTCCTGTGCTCTCCCCTGTGCTGGCGCACAAACAGCTGCCATGTGTGGGTGCAGGCACCCTTGCACCATGGTGTAAGGACGCCTGCCTCATGGGGAGATTGTTTTTGTGCAGGAAGGAGCACCTTCCTGCACAAAAACAATCACAACAGGCATTTTCCTCTTTCAGTGCGTGCCGTAGAACGCAGCATGCATTGAAAGAGGGAAAAAACGAGGAGAAATGAAAACATTTCTCCTCGTTGCGCCTTGCTACGTAGGGTAGCGTAGCATTCTAATGCATTTACAGGTTTACAGGTTTACGATTCCTCGTAAATCTGGAAATGTGTCAGGTTCCATGGGTGTTGCGTGGGAACACCCACAGCAACACCTATGGGACGCCCCTTTCACGCAGCGTGTTGCGTGTAAAGGGGCCATATTTACAAGGACAGGAAAAGTCACGCAGCCTGGACTGTTGCCTTCCTGACCTCGATCTCATCAAGGGAAGCCCTGGTGAATGGAAGCCTTGGACATCCTCGCTAGCGGGAGGAGCACAGGGAGGATGATTAGGTGACTATGGGGGCCTGCAGCTGCTTGGTAGGACACTGGAGAGCTGGAGAGTTTTGCGTCCCAATGAGGCTTAGGGATCTGTCTCCCATTGAACATACTGCAGGAGGCGAGGGGCACAGAGAACCCCCTGAATGGAGGAACCCGCGACATGCTGGGGTATATCCCCAAAACATAGATCCTGTCTCAGAGCTCACTCTGTAGTGAAGTATGATGACTGTGCTCTATAACCTAGGAGGTCACGGCTGCTGAAGCCCCTGGTCCACTGCAGATTGAGAATTGAGCCGGAAGACGAACACTCTTGGGCAGTGTTGGGAAACCATATTTCAGCCCCTTCTCTATTTGTGCTGGGCAGTGACGAGGGTCCTGCTGCTGCATCAGATTGCGGGTCCGCTGAGTGATGGGAGTGCCAGACCTAACTTGGTTTGCTGGGCTAGTTACAATACCACCATGGGGTCCTCAAAGGCCCCCCAGAGCAACTCCAATATGCAATACACGACCGCCCAGACTCCAGAGCAAAGAGCCACTAGATAGTCTGGGACGAGGCAGCCAGGAACTCCCCTGGACGTGGCTGAGAAGCCTATCAAAGCAGAGCTCCTTGCGGCAATCTAAGGCTCCTGGACTGCCCTGGAGGGAAAAATTGAGACTGTGTCCATAGAAGTGAAACTCTTATGCACCAACCTACGGGGAGGGTCACAGAAAAAGTGCACACAGCGGAGGAATAAATAGAAGGGCTTAAAGCAGAGGTCGGCACACTCAAACAACAGGTTGCCCAGATGATGACACTAACGGGGTCAGTAGAACGATGGACGGACATGCCAATCCCACCACAATAATCTCTGCCTGCTTGGATTCACAGGGAGGGCAGAAGGATCATCTACTGAGGAGTTCCTGGAGAGCTGAATCTGGCACACACTGAAACCTGGGGGATTTTACTTCTTTGTGGTGGAGAGAGCACACAGGGCACTGACTGTGGTGCAACCGCCCCCCCCAGGGCCTCACCGATGGCACTCATCACCCGGACTCTCAACTACAGAGACAGAGTCTGTATCCTCCAAGAAGCCAGGGTAACCACCCGGGCACTATTTGAAAACCACAAAATTGCCATTTATCCATTCCCAAAAAGAACAAATGTAAAGGAAATAGTTTCTGGAAGCAAAACAGAATCTCAGGGCTCTGAACCTAAAATATATGCTCCTCTATTCAGTAGGCTTGAAGGTGGTCTCTAATGGGAAATCTCACTTTTTTGAATGACTGGAGGAAATCTGGAGCTGGCTTGAGATGTGGGACAAAGGCCCCTGAGGAGAGCAGGCAGATTGAGTGATCGCTCGGCGCATCTGTGTACCGCAGAGGACTGCCCTACTGCCTGTGGTGGCCGGGTCCGGCGAGGGGGAGCAGGAGTGTCTCCGTTCACATCATTATTCAGGATGATTGCACTATGGGGACTGAGGATGAGGAAATGCTACTGGCAGAGATGTGCAGGGGCCATGCCCGCCCCTGAGCTTATAGGAGGGATGGAGAGGAGCCCGAGGTCAGCGATAGGCTGAGAGACTGTAGGGAAGCATGCGGTCTACCCTTGCTCTACTCTCACAGATGGTTTGACTGACTCATCGCTGCGAAGATGGGAAGTGGTGAGGGGGACACTTACGATAACCCTTGGGTCCAGTTTGTATATTGCTACAGGAGGAGAGGGGGAAGGGTGGAAGGGCCGAAATATGTCATAGCTTAACCCCTTCGGTGCTTATGACGAGCTGGACTCGTCATGGCACACAGTGCTCGTGTGCTCATGACGAGTCCAGCTCGTCATAAGACCACCCACGGGGAAGCGCTGGCGCTCCCCCGTGGGAATCCGATCGTCGGTTTTTTGGGGGAAGGCAGGGAAGGACTTCCCCTGCCTCCCCCGCCCCCCCCCGCCTCCCCATCAATGACGTCAGCGCGCGAGGCGCGCTGACATCATTGAGGGTTTCCCTTTCTTCCCGACGCGCTGGAAGCCATTTGCTTCCAGCGCGTCGGGGAAATAAGGTGAGTTTTGGCTCGGGGAGGGGGTTTGATTCGAAAGAGACATCGAGGAAAGGAAAGGGTTTTCCTTTCCCCGATGCCTCTTTTGTGCATTCCTGCTGCACGATCATGTGATCGTGCAGCAGGAATGCCCACGAGGGAGGGAGGGCGCAATTCTCCTGCAGAATTCGTGAGCGTGGAGATGTGCCTTCTCTCCATTTACACCCTGAAAAGTTAGCTGTAATACTTGATGGAGGTCTTTGCATCCTTGAATTTCTCGAGCGCAATGCTCGTGTAGTTCCTGTGACCAGGAGGTTCCTTCTCCTCGTCTGCCGCTGCGATCCTGCTCTGACCCTTTATAAACAAGAGGCATGTGAACGGGCCTAGAAGCCCCGCTCGTTTGGCCCCGCCACACATACACTAGCGGTATGCAACGTATGCCCGCCCTTTCCTTACTATGATGGACAGCTTACTCAAAGGATCCCGGTGCTTTCGGCGCGGTGGCAAAGTTACAGACACACAGGTCACTGGAGACAATTGTTCTGGTCCTTTACGCAGCTGTAGTGTAGGAAAGGCACTATACATTTACCCAACGAGGTAGCACTTACTGATTAGCCAGTAGAAAGTACTCCAGTTGAGTAGAGGTATTGCACAAAACGGTGGCATCTTCGTGGATAAATATGCAGGGCAGATGTGCCTTCTCTCCATTTCCAACGTGAAAAGTTAGCTGTAATCCTTGATGGAGGTCTTTGCATCCTTCATTTTCTCGAGCGCAATTCTCGTGTAGAATTCGTGAGCGTGGAGATGTGCCTTCTCTCCATTTACACCCTGAAAAGTTAGCTGTAATCCTTGATGGAGGTCTTTGCATCCTTGAATTTCTCGAGCGCAATGCTCGTGTAGTTCCTGTGACCAGGAGGTTCCTTCTCCTCGTCTGCCGCTGAGATCCTGCTCTGACCCTTTATAAACAAGAGGCATGTGAACGGGCCTAGAAGCCCCGCTCGTTTGGCCCCGCCACACATACACTAGCGGTATGCAACGTATGCCCGCCCTTTCCCCACTATGATGGACAGCTTACTCAAAGGACCCCGGCGCTGTCGGAGCGGTGGCAAAGTTACAGACACAAAGGTCACTGGAGACAATTCTTCTGGTCCTTTACGCAGCTGTAGTGTAGGAAAGGCACTATACATTTACCCAACGAGGTAGCACTTACTGATTAGCCAGTAGAAAGTACTCCAGTTGAGTAGAGGTATTGCACAAAACGGTGGCATCTTCGTGGATAAATATGCAGGGCAGATGTGCCTTCTCTCCATTTCCAACGTGAAAAGTTAGCTGTAATCCTTGATGGAGGTCTTTGCATCCTTCATTTTCTTGAGCGCAATTCTCGTGTAGAATTCGTGAGCGTGGAGATGTGCCTTCTCTCCATTTACACCCTGAAAAGTTAGCTGTAATCCTTGATGGAGGTCTTTGCATCCTTGAATTTCTCGAGCGCAATGCTCGTGTAGTTCCTGTGACCAGGAGGTTCCTTCTCCTCGTCTGCCGCTGAGATCCTGCTCTGACCCTTTATAAACAAGAGGCATGTGAACGGGCCTAGAAGCCCCGCTCGTTTGGCCCCGCCACACATACACTAGCGGTATGCAACGTATGCCCGCCCTTTCCCCACTATGATGGACAGCTTACTCAAAGGACCCCGGCGCTTTCGGCGCGGTGGCAAAGTTACAGACACACAGGTCACTGGAGACAATTCTTCTGGTCCTTTACGCAGCTGTAGTGTAGGAAAGGCACTATACATTTACCCAACGAGGTAGCACTTACTGATTAGCCAGTAGAAAGTACTCCAGTTGAGTAGAGGTATTGCACAAAACGGTGGCATCTTCGTGGATAAATATGCAGGGCAGATGTGCCTTCTCTCCATTTCCAACGTGAAAAGTTAGCTGTAATCCTTGATGGAGGTCTTTGCATCCTTCATTTTCTCGAGCGCAATTCTCGTGTAGAATTCGTGAGCGTGGAGATGTGCCTTCTCTCCATTTACACCCTGAAAAGTTAGCTGTAATACTTGATGGAGGTCTTTGCATCCTTGAATTTCTCGAGCGCAATGCTCGTGTAGTTCCTGTGACCAGGAGGTTCCTTCTCCTCGTCTGCCGCTGCGATCCTGCTCTGACCCTTTATAAACAAGAGGCATGTGAACGGGCCTAGAAGCCCCGCTCGTTTGGCCCCGCCACACATACACTAGCGGTATGCAACGTATGCCCGCCCTTTCTCCACTATGATGGACAGCTTACTCAAAGGACCCCGGCGCTGTCGGCGCGGTGGCAAAGTTACAGACACACAGGTCACTGGAGACAATTCTTCTGGTCCTTTACGCAGCTGTAGTGTAGGAAAGGCACTATACATTTACCCAACGAGGTAGCACTTACTGATTAGCCAGTAGAAAGTACTCCAGTTGAGTAGAGGTATTGCACAAAACGGTGGCATCTTCGTGGATAAATATGCAGGGCAGATGTGCCTTCTCTCCATTTCCAACGTGAAAAGTTAGCTGTAATCCTTGATGGAGGTCTTTGCATCCTTCATTTTCTCAAGTGCAATTCTCGTGTAGAATTCGTGAGCGTGGAGATGTGCCTTCTCTCCATTTACACTCTGAAAAGTTAGCTGTAATCCTTGATGGAGGTCTTTGCATCCTTGAATTTCTCGAGCGCAATGCTCGTGTAGTTCCTGTGACCAGGAGGTTCCTTCTCCTCGTCTGCCGCTGAGATCCTGCTCTGACCCTTTATCCCCTTCGGTGCTTATGACGAGCTGGACTCGTCATGGCACACAGTGCTCGTGTGCTCATGACGAGTCCAGCTCGTCATAAGACCACCCACGGGGGAAGCGCTCCCCCCGTGGGAATCCGATCGTTAGGTTTTTTTTTTGGGGAGGCAGGGGAAGGGCTTCCCCTGCCTCCCCCGCCCCATCAATGACGTCAGCGCGCGAGGTGCGCTGACATCATTGAGGGTTTCCCTTTCTTCCCGACGCGCTGGAAGCCATTTGCTTCCAGCGCGTCGGGAAATCAGGTGAGGTTTGGCTCGGGGAGGGGGGTTTGTATCAAAAGAGGCATCGACGGAAAGGAAAGGGTTTTCCTTTCCCCGATGCCTCTTTGTGCATTCCTGCTGCACGATCATGTGATCGTGTAGCAGGAATGCCCACTAGGCACCAGGGTTTTTTTAAATTTTTGTGTTGGGGAGTGGCCAAAAGGGCAAGGGTTGCTCCCTTTTACGGGTGTGAATATTTTATTTATACTGTTAGGCCCACCTACCCCTTAGCTTGGCTGGTGGATTGTGTGTGGACTGGTGCATTATTTGCATATGTGATTGTAATGTTTTTTTTCTCCTTTTTATTCTAGTGTAAAGCTTTTGATTCCTGTTTGCGGTTTCGGCAGTTGTGGTTCTGCAGTTTTGCGTAATTGCATTTATTTGGTAAGAAAAATATTTTTGTTGTGTGTACTCCAAATGAGTATTATTGTCATGCATGAATGAATTTTTTGTAAGTGGTGCCATAATGGCAGCATATTTGTTAGTGTTCAGAGCATGAAATTCTTTGCCATGTTTTGCATTGTCTTATGTGTAATTTTTTTCTTCTTCTTTTTTAGTGGGATATTGTTGATCCTTACTGTGTCTGTGCAGAGTAGGTGGTGGTGAGTCTAGCTGCTTCTGTCACGTGAGTGGTATAGTGTTGGAGTATATAGGTCTTTGTGATAAAGCTACATTTTGTTTATTTCTTTTTTTTACAAAGGGTTTGTTGTTGTTGACTTGTTTGACAAGTAACCTTTATTAGTAAGCATTATGGCTAGCCGTAGAATTACTGCTCAGCAGGTGGTTGGTTTGCTTCTTGAATCTTCCTCTGAGCAGGATTATGAGACTGACAGTGCGTCTGAGGGAGAGGAGGGAGGGGAAGATTCAGGCAGTGAGTTTTCTCTCCACATGGAATCATCGGATGATGAAGGTACTCTCAGTGCAGATGAAGTGCCTGATTTAGAGGAGGATACTACTGTGCCGATGGTGCAAGAGGCATCTGGATTGCAGCCTGGGGCTGCTAGGCTTCCTACTGGAAGTGCTGGACTCTGGGTTGATCCAAACATGGTGCAGCCGGTGTTGCCTGCCTTTAGTGGTTATGCAGGGTGTAGAGTGGATTGTGAACATTATTTGCCTATACAGTATTTTCAGTTGTTTATGGATGATGTATTTTTGGGTGAGATTGTTGAGCAGACTAATTTGTATGCTGAACAGTTTTTGAGGGACAACAGTGCCAGACTTAGGCCCCATTCTAGAGCTACCCGGTGGAGTCCCACAAATCTGGAAGAGATGAAGAAGTTTTTGGGTTTGACTTGTTTGATGGGTTTGATAAGGAAGCCGTCCATGGGTTCATATTGGTCTACCAGTCCCTTGATGGCAACGGCCATATTTCCTGCAGTTATGACTCGTGATCGGTATTTACTTTTGCTTCGGATGCTGCATTTTGTTGATAATGGTTTGGCGTTGCCACGAGATCACCCTGAATGTGACCGTCTTTTTAAGATTCGGCCTGTTCTTGATCACTTTGTAGATCGATTTTCAGAGATCTATACTCCAGGGAAAGAAATATCTATTGATGAGTCTTTGGTCCTGTTCAAGGGCCGTTTGGTTTTTAGGCAGTACATTCCTAGCAAGAGGGCACGCTATGGAATTAAGCTGTATATGTTGTCTGAGAGTAGGACAGGATATGTTTTTAATTTGCGTGTGTACACTGGTAGGGATTCCACTATTGACCCCCTGGTTGTCCGTCCACTTTTGGAGTAACAGAGAAAATTGTGTGGGATCTTGCTAGAGGACTGTTTAACAGAGGCCACCATTTGTACCTTGATAACTTCTACACTGCTGTGCAATTGTTTAAGGAATTGTTCAAAGTGGACACTTTTGCTTGTGGCACAATCCGCTCTAACCGTAAAGGTTATCCAAAAGAGCTTGTTTGCAAAAACTTCAGAGGGGACAGTGCAGTGCCTTGCGTAGTGAGGAACTGCTAGCTGTGAAATTTGTGGACAGGAGGGATGTGTACATGCTGACTACCATCCATGATGAGAGTACTTCACCTGTGGCTGTTTGGGGTCAGATTGCTGAAGTGCGCAAACCTGTGTGCATTTTAGACTACAATAAGCACATGGGTGGAATTGATAGAGTAGATCAGAGGTTGGAACCTTACACTGCTATTCGTAAGTCTTACATTTGGTATAAGAAGTTGGCCATCCATCTCTTCAATTTAGCAACTTTCAATGCTTTTGTTGTGTTCAAGGAGTGTTCTCCTGCGTCAAAGTTGACTTTTGTTCAGTTTCAGGAGTCTGTCATAGGCAGCCTTGTTGTTGTGGAACAGGCAAGTGTTCCTAGAGTTGGAGTGGTGGAGGATGTGGCTCGATTGAAAGATCGCCACTTTCCTGATCACATTCCTCCTACACTCTCAAAAGACTTTCCCACTAGGAGATGTAGAGTCTGTTGGCGAAGAGGTACGCGGAAGGAGACTCGTATGTACTGCCCTGAGTGTCCTTCTAACCCTGGGCTGTGTGTGCCTGCTTGTTATAGAGCGTACCACAAGCAAAAGAATTATTGGGAGCAACCATGAGTGGTAAAGTGAACTGCCTGGTCTGTAATGTTTAAGAATTGTTGTTGTGTTTCAAGGTTGGCATTAGTGCAATGTATTTAGTTTCTGATTTTGTGTTAGTAGATTTGTATCTATTTGCAATTTGTTTGTGTTTTCTTTTTGTATAAAAAAATCCTAAATGTGATGGTGGTGTGTGTAGGCTGGTGCTTGGCTGGCGGTGTGCGTGGAGTGGCGCTTGGCTGGCGGTGTGCGGGGAGTGGCTCTTGGCTGGCGGTGTGCGTGGAGTGGTGCTTGGCTGGCGGTGTGCGTGGAGTGGCGCTAGGCTGGCGGTGTGCGTGGAGTGGCGCTAGGCTGGCGGTGTGCGTGGAGTGGCGCTAGGCTGGCGGTGTGCGTGGAGTGGCGCTAGGCTGGCGGTGTGCGTGGAGTGGTGCTAGGCTGGCGGTGTGCGTGGAGTGGTGCTAGGCTGGCGGTGTGCGTGGAGTGGCGCTTGGCTGGCGGTGTGCGTGGACTGGCGCTCGGCTGGCAGTGTGTGAGTAGTGACTTGCTGCTGGTCACTACACACACTGCTAGCCGAGCGACACTCCACGCAATCCATCAGCTTGTGTGGTTGCTGTGTTAGGAATGTGGGCGTGTGAAAGTGATGGGCCCTTGAATGGCGCTGTCTGCTGGTGTGAGTGTTGTAATGTGATGGGCCCGCGGCTGGTGGTGTGAATGGTTTTGTATTTGTCACACGTATGAAAGGTGTATGAATGGCCTGTAAAGAGGTTGGTGCCATGTCGTGGCTTTACAGCTCACGAGCTGTGAGTCAATGGTTCAGTTTCTCGTCCTTTCAATTATTAACAGTGCATTTCATTTTTGTGAAATCACTTGTTAATACAATTGTATATACTGAACCATCACTCACCCTCGTGCCAAATCCAACCAGTATGTGTGTGTGTGCTTGAGGATTAGATGGCTGTGCAGTAATATTTATTTTTGTCTTTCTCAAGCAGGGTGTACCTTGTCCCTTTTTGTGAATGTGTAATGTGTTTGTTTCGTGCCTGGGGGTGTGAATGGTCTTGTGTGTATCACGTATGAAAGGTGTGTGAATGGCCTGTAAAGCGGTTGGGGCCTTGACGTGGCTTTACAGCTCACGAGCTGCGAGTCACTGGTTCCGTTTTTGTCCTTTCAATTATTGACAGTGCATTTGATTTTTGTGAAATCTCTTGTTAATAAAATTGTATATACTGAACCATCACTTGCCCTCGTGCCAAATCCAACCAGTATGTGTGTGTGCTTGAGGAATAGATGGCTGTGCAGTAATCTTTGTCTTTTTAGTCTGTCTGCCAAGGTGTACATTCCGTCTAAGAATAACCTACCAACTGTAGATATTGTCGTAAACGAAACACCCATGGGAGTATCTGGTGATATCTCTCTTGTGGATCCCAACAAGTTATGGTACCCACAATGTCCTGCAAACCTCAAAATGTCTGTCACATTTTCCTTGCAATATTGTGCCAAAATTTTCACGCTGCAGAAATAAACAACACATTATCTCAAAATGACCTGGTTTTGCAAGGGGGTCACCTGGGTTTTGGCCCGGGGCTCGGCGGCCACATAGGGAAACCTACCAAACCCACACATTTCTGAAAAGTAGACACCCGGGGGCTTCCAGGGAGGTATGGCTTGCGTGGATCCCCCAACGTTTCCTTACCCAGAATCCCCTGCAAACCTCACTTTTAGCTGAAAAAATCACTTTTTCACACATTTTTGTGTGGGAAAGTGTGGCATCACTGGCCTCACACAAATTTCCTACCACCCAGCGTTCCCCCAGGTCTCCCGATAAAAATGGTGCCTCACTTGTGTGGGAGGCCCAAGTACCCGCGACAGGCAAGGGCCCACAACGTATTGAGGCGACCTCAAAATGGCCTTTCACAAAACCACCTGGTTTTGCAAGGGGGGTCACCTGGGTTTTTGGCCCAGTGCTCGGCGGCCATCTAGGGTAACCTACCAAACCCACACATTTCTGAAAAGTAGACACCCGGGGGCTTTCAGGGAGGTATGGCTTGCATGGATCCCCCAACGTTTCCTTACCCAGAATCCCCTGCAAACTCACTTTTAGCTGAAACAATCACTTTTTTCACACATTTTTGTGTGGGAAAGTGTGGCATCACTGGCCTCACACAAATTTCCTACCACCCAGCGTTCCCCCAGGTCTCCCGATAAAAATGGTGCCTCACTTGTGTGGGAGGCCCAAGTACCCGCGACAGGCAAGGGCCCACAACGTATTGAGCGACCTCAAAATGGCCTTTCACAAAACCACCTGGTTTTGCAAGGGAGTCACCTGGGTTTTGGCCCAGTGCTCGGCGGCCATCTAGCGAAACCTACCAAACCCACACATTTCTGAAAAGTAGACACCCGGGGGCTTCCAGGGAGGTATGGCTTGCGTGGATCCCTTAACGTTTCCTTACCCAGAATCCCCTGCAAACCTCACTTTTAGCTGAAAAAATCACTTTTTCACACATTTTTGTGTGGGAAAGTGTGGCATCACTGGCCTCACACAAATTTCCTACTACCCAGCGTTCCCCCAGGTCTCCCGATAAAAATGGTGCCTCACTTGTGTGGGAGGCCCAAGTACCAGCGACAGGCAAGGGCCCACAACGTATTGAGGCGACCTCAAAATGGCCTTTCACAAAACCACCTGGTTTTGCAGGGAGTCACCTGGGTTTTGGCCCAGTGCTCGGCGGCCATCTAGGAAACCTACCAAACCCACACATTTCTGAAAAGTAGACACCCGGGGCTTCCAGGGAGGTATGGCTTGCGTGGATCTCCCAACGTTTCCTTACCAGAATCCCCTGCAAACCTCACTTTTAGCTGAAAAAATCACTTTTTCACACATTTTTGTGTGGGAAAGTGTGGCATCACTGGCCTCACACAAATTTCCTACCACCCAGCGTTCCCCAGGTCTCTTGATAAAAATGGTGCCTCACTTGTGTGGGAGGCCCAAGTACCCGCGACAGGCAAGGGCCCACAACGTATTGAGGCGACCTCAAAATGGACTTTCACAAAACCACCTGGTTTTGCAAGGGAGTCACCTGGGTTTTGGCCCAGTGCTCGGCGGCCATCTAGAAACCTACCAAACCCACACATTTCTGAAAAGTAGACACCCGGGGCTTCCAGGGAGGTATGGGTTGCGTGGATTCCCCAACGTTTCCTTACCAGAATCCCCTGCAAACCTCACTTTTAGCTGAAAAAATCGCTTTTTCACACATTTTGTGTGGGAAAGTGTGGCATCACTGGCCTCACACAAATTTCCTACCACCCAGCGTTCCCCCAGGTCTCCCGATAAAAATGGTGCCTCACTTGTGTGGGAGGCCCAAGTGCCCGCAACAGGCAAGGGCCCACAACGTTTGAGGCGACCTCAAAATGGCCTTTCACAAAACCACCTGGTTTTGCAATCGGAGTCACCTGGGTTTTGGCCCAGTGCTCGGCGGCCATCTAGGGAAACCTACCAAACCCACACATTTCTGAAAAGTAGACACCCGGGGCTTCCAGGGAGGTATGGCTTGCGTGGATCCCCCAACGTTTCCTTACCCAGAATCCCTGCAAACCTCACTTTTAGCTGAAAAAATCACTTTTTCACACATTTTTGTGTGGGAAAGTGTGGCATCACTGGCCTCACACAAATTTCCTACCACCCAGCGTTCCCCCAGGTCTCCCGATAAAAATGGTGCCTCACTTGTGTGGGAGGCCCAAGTACCACGCAATGAGCAGGGCCCACAACGTATTGAGGCGACCTCAAAATGGCCTTTCACAAAACCACCTGGTTTTGCAGAGGAGTCACCTGGGTTTTGGCCCAGTGCTCGGCGGCCATCTAGGAAACCTACCAAACCCACACATTTCTGAAAAGTAGACACTCGAGGGCTTCCAGGGAGGTATGGCTTGCGTGGATCCCCAACGTTTCCTTACCCAGAATTCCCTGCAAACCTCAATTTTAGCTGACAAAATCACTTTTTCACACATTTTTGTGTGGGAAAGTGTGGCATCACTGGCCTCACACAAATTTCCTACCACCCAGCGTTCCCCAGGTCTCCCGATAAAAATGGTGCTTCACTTGTGTGGGAGGCCCAAGTACCCGCGACAGGCAAGGGCCCAAAACATTTTTTGATAGGCAATGTTGATGTTGCCTCAAAGCGTTTTGTGTCCTTGCATGTCGCGGGTACTTGGGCCTCCCACACAAGTGAGGCACCATTTTTATCGGGAGACCTGGGGGAACGCTGGGTAGTGGAAATTTGTGTGAGGCCAGTGATGCCACACTTTCCCACACAAAAATGTGTGAAACAAGTGATTTTTCAGCTAAAATTGAGGTTTGCAGGGATTCTGGGTAGGAAACGTTGGGATCCACGCAAGCCATACCTCCTGGAAGCCCCGGGTGTCTACTTTTCAGAAATGTGTGGGTTTGGTAGGTTTCCCTAGATGGCCGCCGAGCACGAGCCAAAACCCAGGTGACTCCCTTGCAAAACCAGGTGGTTTTGAGATAGGCAATTTTGAGGTCGTCTCAATACGTTGTGGGCCCTTGCCTGTCGCGGTACTTGGGCCTCCCACACAAGTGAGGCACCATTTTTATCGGGAGACCTGGAGGCAGCTGGGTGGTAGGAAATTTGTGTGAGGCCAGTGATGCCACACTTTCCCACACAAAATGTGTGAAAAAGTGATTTTTCAGCTAAAATTGAGGTTTGCAGGGGATTCTGGGTAAGGAAACGTTGGGAGATCCACGCAAGCCATACCTCCTGAAGCCCCGGGTGTCTACTTTTCAGAAATGTGTGGGTTTGGTAGGTTTCCCTAGATGGCCGCCGAGCACAGGACCAAAACCCAGGTGACCCCCTTGCAAAACCAGGTGGTTTTGTGAAAGGCCATTTTGAGGTTGCCTCAATACGTTGTGGGCCCTTGCCTGTCGCGGGTACTTGGGCCTCCCACACAAGTGAGGCACCATTTTATCGAGAGACCTGGGGAACGCTGGGTGGTAGGAAATTTGTGTGAGGCCAGTGATGCCACACTTTCCCACACAAAATGTGTGAAAAAGTGATTTTTCAGCTAAAATTGAGGTTTGCAGGGGATTCTGGGTAAGGAAACGTTGGAGGATCCACGCAAGCCATACCTCCTGGAAGCTCCGGGTGTCTACTTTTCAGAAATGTGTGGGTTTGGTAGGTTTCCCTAGATGGCCGCCGAGCACAGGGCCAAAACCCAGGTGACCCCCTTGCAAAACCAGGTTGTTTTGAGATAGGCAATTTTGAGGTCGCCTCACTACGTTGTGGGCCCTGCCTGTCGCGGTACTTGGGCCTCCCACACAAGTGAGGCACCATTTTTATTGGGAGACCTGGGGGAACGCTGGGTGGTAGGAAATTTGTGTGAGGCCAGTGATGCCACACTTTCCGACACAAAATGTGTGAAAAAGTGATTTTTCAACTAAAATTGAGGTTTGCAGGGATTCTGGTAAGGAAACGTTGGGGATCCACGCAAGCCATACCTCCCTGGAAGCCCCGGGTGTCTACTTTTCAGAAATGTGTGGGTTGGTAGGTTTCCCTAGATGGCCGCCGAGCACAGGGCCAAAACCCAGGTGACTCCTTGCAAACCAGGTGGTTTTGTGAAAGCCATTTTGAGGTCGCCTCAATACGTTGTGGGCCCTTGCCTGTCGCAGGTACTTGGGCCTCCCACACAAGTGAGGCACCATTTTTATCGGGAGACCTGGGGCAACGCTGGGTGGTAGGAAATTTGTGTGAGGCCAGTGATGCCACACTTTCCCACACAAAATGTGTGAAAAAGTGATTTTTCAGCTAAAATTGAGGTTTGCAGGGATTCTGGGTAAGGAAACGTTGGGGATCCACGCAAGCCATACCTCCCTGGAAGCCCCGGGTGTCTACTTTTCAGAAATGTGTGGGTTTGGTAGGTTTCCCTAGATGGCCGCCGAGCACGGGCCAAAACCCAGGTGACTCCTTGCAAAACCAGGTGGTTTTGAGATAGGCAATTTTGAGGTCGCCTCACTACGTTGTGGGCCCTTGCCTGTCGCGGGTACTTGGGCCTCCCACACAAGTGAGGCACCATTTTTCTCGGGAGACCTGGGGGAACGCTGGGTGGTAGGAAATTTGTGTGAGGCCAGTGATGGCACACTTTCCTACACAAAAATGTGTGAAAAAGTGATTTTTCAGCTAAAATTGAGGTTTGCAGGGATTCTGGGTAAGGAAACGTTGGAGGATCCACGCAAGCCATACCTCCTGGAAGCCCCGGGAGCCTACTTTTCACAATTGTGTGTGTTTGGTAGGTTTCCCTAGGTGCCGGCAGAGCTAGGGTTCACAAACCACAGCTAGGCACTTTGCCAAAAAAGGGTCATTTTTCACTGCGAAATTGAGGTGTGACCACGTTGCGTTTTGCGCCGTTTCCTGTCGCAGGCACTAGGCCGACCCACACAAGTGAGGTACCATTTTTCTCGTAAGACTTTGTGGAACGCGGGGTGGGTGGAAATTTGTGGATCCACGCAGATTCCAGAACTTTCCACCACAGAAATGTGGGGAAAATGTGGTTTGTTTGACAATTTTTATGTTTGCAAGGGATTCTGGGTAACAGAACCTGGTGGGAGGCAGTCAAGTCACCCCATCCTGGATTCCCCTGGGTGTCTAGTTTTCAAAAATGTATAGGTTTGCTAGGTTTCCCTAGGTGCCGGCAGAGGTAGGGTTCAAAAACTACAGCTAGGCACTTTGCCAAAAAGGGTCATTTTTCACTGCGAAATTGAGGTGTGACCACGTTGCGTTTTGCGCCGTTTCCTGTCGCAGGCACTAGGCCGACCCACACAAGTGAGGTACCATTTTTCTCGTAAGACTTTGGGGAACGCGGGGTGGGTGGAAATTTGTGGATCCACGCAGATTCCAGAACTTTCCACCACAGAAATGTGGGGAAAATGTGGTTTTTGACAATTTTTATGTTTGCAAGGAATTCTGGGTAACAGAACCTGGTGGGAGGCAGTCAAGTCACCCCATCCTGGATTCCCCTGGGTGTCTAGTTTTCAAAAATGTATAGGTTTGCTAGGTTTCCCTAGGTGCCGGCAGAGGTAGGGTTCAAAAACTACAGCTAGGCACTTTGCCAAAAAAGGGTCATTTTTCACTGCGAAATTGAGGTGTGACCACGTTGCGTTTTGCGCCGTTTCCTGTCGCAGGCACTAGGCCGACCCACACAAGTGAGGTACCATTTTTCTCGTAAGACTTTGGGGAACGCGGGGTGGGTGGAAATTTGTGGATCCACGCAGATTCCAGAACGTTCCACCACAGAAATGTGGGGAAAATGTGTTTTTGGACAATTTTTTATGTTTGCAAGGGATTCTGGGTAACAGAACCTGGTGGGAGGCAGTCAAGTCACCCCATCCTGGATTCCCCTGGGTGTCTAGTTTTCAAAAATGTATAGGTTTGCTAGGTTTCCCTAGGTGCCGGCAGAGGTAGGGTTCAAAAACTACAGCTAGGCACTTTGCCAAAAAGGGTCATTTTTCACTGCGAAATTGAGGTGTGACCACGTTGCGTTTTGCGCCGTTTCCTGTCGCAGGCACTAGGCCGACCCACACAAGTGAGGTACCATTTTTCTCGTAAGACTTTGGGGAACGCGGGGTGGGTGGAAATTTGTGGATCCACGCAGATTCCAGAACTTTCCACCACAGAAATGTGGGGAAAATGTGGGTTTTTTGACAATTTTTTATGTTTGCAAGGGATTCTGGGTAACAGAACCTGGGTGTCTAGTTTTCAAAAATGTATAGGTTTGCTAGGTTTCCCTAGGTGCCGGCAGAGGTAGGGTTCAAAAACTACAGCTAGGCACTTTGCCAAAAAAGGGTCATTTTTCACTGCGAAATTGAGGTGTGACCACGTTGCGTTTTGCGCCGTTTCCTGTCGCAGGCACTAGGCCGACCCACACAAGTGAGGTACCATTTTTCTCGTAAGACTTTGGGGAACACGGGGTGGGTGGAAATTTGTGGATCCACGCAGATTCCAGAACTTTCCACCACAGAAATGTGGGGAAAATGTGTTTTTTGACAATTTTTTATGTTTGCAAGGGATTCTGGGTAACAGAACCTGGTGGGAGGCAGTCAAGTCACCCCATCCTGGATTCCCCTGGGTGTCTAGTTTTCAAAAATGTATAGGTTTGCTAGGTTTCCCTAGGTGCCGGCAGAGGTAGGGTTCAAAAACTACAGCTAGGCACTTTGCCAAGAAAGGGTCATTTTTCACTGCGAAATTGAGGTGTGACCACGTTGCGTTTTGCGCCGTTTCCTGTCGCAGGCACTAGGCCGACCCACACAAGTGAGGTACCATTTTTCTCGTAAGACTTTGGGGAACGCGGGGTGGGTGGAAATTTGTGGATCCACACAGATTCCAGAACTTTCCACCACAGAAATGTGGGGAAAATGTGGTTTTTGACAATTTTTATGTTTGCAAGGGATTCTGGGTAACAGAACCTGGTGGGAGGCAGTCAAGTCACCCCATCCTGGATTCCCCTGGGTGTCTAGTTTTCAAAAATGTATAGGTTTGCTAGGTTTCCCTAGGTGCCGGCAGAGGTAGGGTTCAAAAACTACAGCTAGGCACTTTGCCAAGAAAGGGTCATTTTTCACTGCGAAATTGAGGTGTGACCACGTTGCGTTTTGCGCCGTTTCCTGTCGCAGGCACTAGGCCGACCCACACAAGTGAGGTACCATTTTTCTCGTAAGACTTTGGGGAACGCGGGGTGGGTGGAAATTTGTGGATCCACGCAGATTCCAGAACTTTCCACCACAGAAATGTGGGGCAAATGTGTTTTTTTGACAATTTTTTATGTTTGCAAGGGATTCTGGGTAACAGAACCTGGTGGGAGGCAGTCAAGTCACCCCATCCTGGATTCCCCTGGGTGTCTAGTTTTCAAAAATGTATAGGTTTGCTAGGTTTCCCTAGGTGCCGGCAGAGGTAGGGTTCAAAAACTACAGCTAGGCACTTTGCCAAAAAAGGGTCATTTTTCACTGCGAAATTGAGGTGTGACCACGTTGCGTTTTGCGCCGTTTCCTGTCGCAGGCACTAGGCCGACCCACACAAGTGAGGTACCATTTTTCTCGTAAGACTTTGGGGAACGCGGGGTGGGTGGAAATTTGTGGATCCACGCAGATTCCAGAACTTTCCACCACAGAAATGTGGGGAAAATGTGTTTTTTTTGACAATTTTTTATGTTTGCAAGGGATTCTGGGTAACAGAACCTGGTGGGAGGCAGTCAAGTCACCCCATCCTGGATTCCCCTGGGTGTCTAGTTTTCAAAAATGTATAGGTTTGCTAGGTTTCCCTAGGTGCCGGCAGAGGTAGGGTTCAAAAACTACAGCTAGGCACTTTGCCAAAAAGGGTCATTTTTCACTGCGAAATTGAGGTGTGACCACGTTGGGTTTTGCGCCGTTTCCTGTCGCAGGCACTAGGCCGACCCACACAAGTGAGGTACCATTTTTCTCGTAAGACTTTGGGGGACGCGGGGTGGGTGGAAATTTGTGGATCCACGCAGATTCCAGCACTTTCCACCACAGAAATGTGGGGAAAATTTGTTTTTTTGACAATTTTTTATGTTTGCAAGGGATTCTGGGTAACAGAACCTGGTGGGAGGCAGTCAAGTCACCCCATCCTGGATTCCCCTGGGTGTCTAGTTTTCAAAAATGTATAGGTTTGCTAGGTTTCCCTAGGTTCCGGCAGAGCTAGGGTTCAAAAACTACAGCTAGGCACTTTGCCAAAAAAGGGTCATTTTTCACTGCGAAATTGAGGTGTGACCACGTTGCGTTTTGCGCCGTTTCCTGTCGCAGGCACTAGGCCGACCCACACAAGTGAGGTACCATTTTTCTCGTAAGACTTTGGGGAACGCGGGGTGGGTGGAAATTTGTGGATCCACGCAGATTCCAGAACTTTCCACCACAGAAATGTGGGGAAAATGTGGTTTTTTGACAATTTTTTATGTTTGCAAGGGATTCTGGGTAACAGAACCTGGTGGGAGGCAGTCAAGTCACCCCATCCTGGATTCCCCTGGGTGTCTAGTTTTCAAAAATGTATAGGTTTTCTAGGTTTCCCTAGGTGCCGGCAGAGCTAGGGTTAAAAAACTACACCTAGGCACTTTGCCAAAAAAGGGTCATTTTTCACTGCGAAATTGAGGTGTGACCACGTTGCGTTTTGCGCCGTTTCCTGTCGCAGGCACTATGCCGACCCACACAAGTGAGGTACCATTTTTCTCGTTAGACTTTGGGGAACGCGGGGTGGGTGGAAATTTGTGGATCCACGCAGATTCCAGAACTTTCCACCACAGAAATGTGGGGAAAATGTGGTTTTTTGACAATTTTTATGTTTGCAAGGGATTCTGGGTAACAGAACCTGGTGGGAGGCAGTCAAGTCACCCCATCCTGGATTCCCCTGGGTGTCTAGTTTTAAAAATGTATAGGTTTGCTAGGTTTCCCTAGGTGCCGGCAGAGCTAGGGTTCAAAAACTACACCTAGGCACTTTGCAAAAAAAGGGTAATTTTCATTGTGAAAATGTGGTACGTCCACATTGCATTTTGAGCCATTTCCTGTTGTGGGCACAAGGGCTACCCACACAAGTGAGGTACCATTTTTATCGGGAGACTTAGGGTAACACAGAATTGTAGAGCAACTGTTATTACCTATTGACTTTCGATGCATTTCTGCCTTCCAAATGAAAGACAATGTGTAAAAAATAAGTCATTTTGAAAAATGACCTATAATTCTCATGCTAGTATGGGTACTCCCAATTTCGGAAATGTGCAAATATCTACTGTTTCTAAAATCTACATTTTGTTCCCATTTCAGAAATACATAGGTGTCTTTCATAACAATTTTTCCATGTATACATTTTCCCAAAATAATTGCTATATACCCGGTACTTAAAAAAAAATCATTGCAAGATGTTGCTCAATTATTGGCTCTGGGTTCGTCGGGTTCTTGGTGAACCTACAAGTCCTATATATCCCCACAACCAGAAAGGTCCAACGGATATAACGGTATATTGCCTTCAAATAGCTGTCATAATTAGAAGAAGTTACAGGTGAAAACTTTGACACAAATGGCTGTTTTTTTCAACTAATTTTCAATTTTTCCTTTATTTAACTGTCAGTTTCTATAAGGAAAACTTTAAGGATCTACACAAATGACCCCTTGCTGAATTCAGAATTTAGTCTACTTTTCATAAATGTATGGATTTCCAGGATCCATTATTGGTTTCATACCCATTTCTACCATTAACTGGAAGGAGGTTGAAAGCACAAAAAATAGCAAAAATAGGCTATGTCCCAGAAAAATGCCAAAACTGTGTAAAAAAGTTGGTTTTCTGACAAAAGTCTGCTTGTCCCTGAAAGCTGGGAAGATGGTGATTTCATCCCCACAACCCCTTTTTGATGCCATTTGCAGGGAAAAATCAAGACGCTTTCATCTGTAGCCCTTTTTCGCCTTTTTCCCAAAAAAACAAAATTTAGCTGTATTTTGACTAATTTCTGGGTCCCCTCCAGGGGAATCCACAAACCCTGGGTACCTTTACAATCCCCATGATGTTAGAAAAAAGGACGCAAATTTGGCATGGATACCTTATGTGGTCAAAAAGTTACAGGGGCCTAAGCGCGCACTACCCCAAATAGCCAAAAAAAGGCTTAGCACAGGAGGGGAAAAGGCCTAGCAGCGAAGGGGTTAAGAACAAGGTCCATGCTTACAGCATTGGCAAGCGATGTATTGAGTGTCACGTGGAATTGACGTACATAATAGGGTAAGTCACGCCTCCACCCTTTGTGGGGTAGGGCAGCTAGGGATAGGCCTCCTCCACACCTCTTGGATCAGGTTCGGACAGAGGTGTCATGGGGGAGGAACAGTTCTCCTGCACAGGCTTATGACTAGATGTGTAGGACATAATGGACATGTTGGGGATACTTGGACTGTTTTACTTGTTCCCATGTTTGAGGTACTGTACTCGATATGCATACCAGACAGAGCTGAGGGCAAACATATTTTTTGTTTCTGGTCCTTCTATGTTTACCCCCGAGAGGGTGTGGGGGGTTCGTGTTTTGGTTTTGGAGGGGTATTGCTCCGTATATGGTGGTATGTCACACAGCCTCCTCTCTTCCTGCCTTTCTGCATTGGCTCACGGTACCACTTTACTGGTTGGACCCACACAGACAGGGACTAGGACGCTCCTCAGGAGACTGGATTATGGCTGACACTCAGCGCCTCAGCTATAGGATGATCAGCTGATACATATGGGACGTCGGAGGTTACACAAAATGGCATTTTAGTACTCTCCAATTTGAGACAAAACAGCATCGACATTCCATGCCTGCAGGAGACTCATTTGGTCAACTCTGAGGTGGCCCAGTTGGCTAGGAAATGGAAGGAGCAGTTGCATTCCATCACTGACTCTCTGTATGCCAGGGGAGTCTCAGTCTGGATCACCACACGAGTGCCCTTCTGTCTCACCTATTCAGAAGGAGATGTGGAGGTGCGGTATATCCTCAGCCAGGACAAGCTGGATAGTAGGGAGGTCAGCATTGTTAACATATATGCCCCTAACACTGATGACAAACACTACTTTTACACTATATAGGACCTTCTATTGCAATGCGTTTAAACCTCTATTTTTTGGCTAGGAGACTTCAATCGAGTGTTAGATGGCTCCCGAGGAAGCTGATCACAAAACCTGAGATGGCGGGGGTGCTGAGAGCGGTGATGCACAATCTAGGATTCATAGATAGCTGGAGGGTGCTGCATCCTGGCTCCTCAGAGTAAACAAACCACTCCCTGACACATAATACATACAGCCGTAGGTAGCATGTTGGCAGTGGGCCTGTCAACGGCCCGGCTGACTGTGGCAATACAACTGGGTAGATTTCTATCCGATCACTCTCCACTTCTTCTTGAATGGGAGTGGGAGGGAACCAGGGGGATGAGAAGCACATGGAGACTAGTCCCTGAGATGCTGACGGATGTGTTGGGCAGAGGTGCTTCTGCGACTCCGACCATGTACATGGAAACTAATTGGGAGAACACAATGTCAAGGCAGGACCATCAAGTGGGAGGCCATGAAGACTGTCCTCAAAGGGCAATGTGTAAGCATGACTGATGGGGTGAAGAGACCCTTTTATAAGAAATTGACTGAACAGGAGAAATTGTTAGCGGAGAATCAGGGGCGGGAGGGAGAGTCTTCTGATTGACAACTGGAGGCGGCTGAAACGAGCCGTTGAGTGGCAGAAATATGGGACAGACTGAAAAAAATTACATTGAAAGAATACCTACTAAGATGACACAGGGAGGGAGACGAATTGAGGGAACTTTTAGCATGGATATTAAGATGGAAACAGAGGTCCCCCCGATACCACCCGGACAATACTCCTGCCTGTACGGAGGTCCTGAAATCATTTCGCAATCATCTAGTCCATATTTAATGAGAAATGGGAGAGGGATCTAGGGAGACTATTAGAGAGTTCCTGGCGGAACTCTCATGGGTCTCACAGGATTTACAAGATGAAATGGAGGCTGAAATCACATTAGAGGAATTGCGGGGGATGCGTGGCTCATTGCACACGGGAAAAATGCCTGAAAGTGATGGGTTTGCAGCCGAATTTTATCAGTATTCATGAAGCACCTCTCAGAACAGATGCCGGCAGTATTCGTGGGGGCTAAACAATTAGGAAGATTACCCCCCCTACTATGCTGGAAGTGATCATCTGTATGACGGCCTCCTAAAGGCCTCTGACTATGATTAATGCAGATACCAAGGTCCTGTGACAGATGCTGGCAACCAGTTTGCAGGGAGTGGTAGTCCATTTGGTCCATGAAGACCAGTGCAAGTTTATCCCAGGGCAGAGCACAGCTATGAATCTCTGTAGAGTCATGCATGTGCTGCATGAGGTGAAGGGGAGGGATGAGGAACTACCACTGGTGTTGATGGACCTGGAAAAGGCCTTTGACACTCTGGCATGGGCTTACCTCATAGAGGTGCTGAGAGCCTTGGCTTTGGTCCCTCTCTCTGTGGATGAATTAGGCTCCTATATACAGAGCCGAGAGCCAGGGTCCAGGTGGGCCGGGCCGTCTCTGACAGCTGGAACATCGAAAGGGGCTCTACACAGGGGTGTCCCTCTTGCCTTTGCTTTTCGCCTGGGCCCTGGAGCCAGTGTCTGTCAAGATGAGGCAGGACTAGTGCTTAATTTGAGCCAGTGGTTTCCAGTGCGCAGCACTGGCACTTAATCATCAGCACCAGCACTTATTCATGAGAACCAGTTAAGGACACATTCATTTATGGCAGGCCCAAGGGAGGAGAGTCAGTGATTTGCCCAGAATCACAGGATGTTTAGCCGACCCAAGACTCGAACCTGGTTTTCCAGCTCTTGAGTCGGCAGCTCTGGTAATTATGCCACATCGTCTCCCCACTTTCATGGTTAGAAGTTTGTTCTGTTTTAGGGGGCGCTAACAGGAGAAATGGGCTGGTGCAAGCTGCTTCCTGACGAGAGCCCTGGCACTTATTTTTTTTTTACAAATTAACCACTGGGCAAGACTAGGGAAATTGGGGGGATCATGGTGGGGCAGGCATAGCATATACTCTCCATATGCGCGGATGACACGTTGTTCTATCTTCACTTCCCACAGCAATCACTGGGACACCTTTTAGGCCTACTAGAGGCCTTTGGCATTGTATCAGGCTTGCGAGCAGATAGGTGGAAAACAATACTCTTCCTGCTGAACTCACTGCTTGGTGCTTCCGAACCTGGGCATTTAGTAGCAGACTGATAGTTTTTGTTATTTGGGTGTTATGGTTGCAGCGACAGAGGGCAAGCGATATCAATACAACATGGGAAGGGTGTTGGACGGTCTGACGGCATCCATTAGTTTATGAGATACTCTCCCTCTATCAGTAATGGGACGAGTCGGCATTACAAAGATGGTCCTCCTCCCACATTGTTTGTATTCTCTGCAAAATTCACTCTGCCCGCTGAAGCCCATTGTGTTTAAGTGATTGAATAGCCTGATGATCTCCCTGTTGTGGGAAGGGAGATGCAGCTGAGTGGCGCTGGGCACTCTGATGCGAGACCAGGTGGAGGGGTGATTGGTGCTCCCAGACCTCGAGTTGTATTACTATGCTGCGCATATTCAACACACTGGTAAATGCATGACAGACGACAACAATTGTGAAAAGCACCTACTGAGGGGAAGACATGGAGCTACGTACTAACAACACTACTCATGCCGGGTCCTGGAGGAGGGGGTGCCTTATGTGATATGACAAACTGCTGACATCTGGGAGAAAGTTGTGACAAGGGTACTCCAGAGGCCACCCTTTGATAGGAAACTCCCCTTATGAGATTTGGCACCCTTCCATGACATTGAAACTGCAATGTCGATGGTGCCTGGATGGAGAGAGGACATGAAAAAGCAGTTGACGTGTACCCTGGAGAGACCTTTATTACTTTCCAGGAAGCTTGAGAAACATTTGGACTTGGGGTAGGGCAGTTTCTTCAGTACAAACATACTTAAAGTACTCATACTTGACCACAGTGCACTATAGCAATGTGCCGTTGCTTCCAGTAATACATCAAATGTAACATGAAAATCCACTTAATTAATCTTAAATGAACATGTTTTGAAGCATGTTAGAAATAGCGAAAACATAAACAATAATCATAAAAAAAGCAACATTTTCACAATTGTAACATCATTTTGTCTGTTATATTTCACAGGAAATTCATTTTCTCAAGGCGGTGTAGTAAATTTTCAATTTCAACAATGGTACCCCAATTTCAACAATCGTGCCCAATGAATTTCGGGCCACACGGCCCTTCTTCAGGGGCTTGAATCTATAAATGACAAAGAGAATATCTTGTAAAAAATGCAAGCGGATGTGCAGGGGGTATCAGTCTCAGGTGAGAACGTTGTAGATGTAAAGAATAATAATATGAGTCTTGTGTTGTTTAACATGCATGTGTGACAGGTGTCCTGTTTTTAGTAACTGGCCAAGTGGTCAAGAAAAAACAAAAGAAAGATAACAAATGTTTGGTGGTCCAAATATTCTACCAAAGCCATCCTCCACGGTGTGCGAAATAAGAGACCTAGTGCCCAATGTTAATACTTGAACATACACCTCTACTGGTGGTGAATTACGAACGATCGAGTGCTGAGAACCGCAATTTCTAAAACTAACAACTTACTGTGAAACAGATGAGATCAAAAAAATGATTGTTACGACCTGCTCGTAGCCATGGGTTAACAATGGAGAAACAACATCAACTCACTGACCATGACGATGGGAGGGACTACCTCTCTAAAAGATCCAACGGAAGAAAATGAAGTGCTGTCTCTGAAAAACATAGAGAAACGCTGCAGTCAGCCTAAAACCTGGGTCACAAACAGACCTAGCTGAACGATACCCAACAATCCATTAACCAAAACCTAACTCCTCACCTAGGTTGTGCGGGCGAAAAGACGCTCAGAGTGCTCCTCAATCAACCTCCATCTGGCGGGTAATTCGGCCGGCTTCCTCCGTGATAAACGCCGTACGGTCAACAAGATAAAGGACAGACTAAGAAGATGTGGACTCTCGGACATCGAAACTGCAGTCGCCATATTGAAATGGTGAACATGTCTAAAGAGGTACAACAATAGACTCGAAATATAAGAAGGTTAGCCCAAGCCAAAGCCTGAAAGCAAAGCGGCTGAATTACTAATGAAAGATGATGCCAGATATATATGTGGACTCACTGGTAGCGACACCTGTGAATAGGCGCTTCAGGGTTCAAAATAGACTTGCTTAATGCCTGTCTATCAGTATACCAAACAAAGGAAACAATGTTAGTGACAGAGTAAAAACCTGTGTTCTGTCATGGTTGTGTCGTCTATATGAATGCATAGGCATGAATAGTCCACCTGCACATCGTTGTGTGTGAAATGCGTTACCCCATTTAAACGAAGTGACTTCCGAGAACAAGCCAAATTATACTGTCTCATTGTATATTGGCATTATAAAAAACAAATCATGTCGACTTTTTCATTTAATCCCTTTGGTTGTTGAGCATCTAATCTCCTGATCCAAAAGATTTCTCTTTGCAATAAGGATCTTGTGAGATCTTTGCCTGGAGTGGGTAAAACTGTCTCAATAACCTGAAACTTGATCTGTGCAATGGAATGTCGAGCTTCTGTCCAATGAACTGCTAAACTGCTTGTTTTATTCATTGTTCTGATTGTGCTTTTGTGTTCTGAGATGCGTCTTTTAATTTTTCTCTCAGTTTTCCCGAAGTAGAGTAGTCCGCGAGGACACTTGATACAATAAATCAGATTTTTGGAGTTACAATCAGAAGTGTGCTTCAACGTAATAGTTTCTCCTGTCATGGGATGTTGAATCTTGTTGCCTATTATTACATTGTTGCAGTGCACGCAGTTGTGACATTTCTTGGTGCCTTGTTGTTCTGATGTTTCTCCATGTAACGTGGTCATCAGCAGTTCTTTGAGATTCTTTGACCTACTGTAGGCATGCAAGGGTTTTTCTTTAAAGAGATCTTTGAAATCAGTTTCGTTCTGCAATATTTCCCATCTGTGGTTAATAATTCTCTTGATTTTCGCAGAGCTGGTGGAATATTTTGACACGAAAACCTGTTGTTGTAAGCTCTTTTTAGGTTGATTAATCAACAGTGTGGTCCGATCTTGTTTGTCCATGCGATCAATGGCTTCATTCAAGATTCCCACTGGGTATCCCCTGGCAATTTATTTCTGTTTCTGGATGCTGACGTTTTCACTGAGAGTGGTGGTTTGTGAACAGATCCTCTTGGCGCGTAAAAAATGAGAATACGGTAGGTTGTGAATCAAGTTGTTGGAATGAAAACTGTTGAACAACAATGCATTGTTCTTATCCGTTTCTTTGCGGTAAACTTGAGTGTGAATACCTGAATAATTTTTAGTGATAAGTACATCAAGGAAAGCAATAGATACATCACTAATGGTATGGGTGAATTGGATGTGATCATCATGTGTGTTGAGTTGCATGATCTTTCGTTCTAAGCTTTCACGGCTGTTGGTCCACATTAGAAAAATATCATCAATGTATCTACAGTATAGTAGAAGATTGTCTGTCCATTCTTTATCTCCATATACAAAGTCTTCCTCGAATTTAGCCATAAAGGTGTTGGCGTACACAGGTGCCCCTGCAAAACCCATGGATGTCCCTGTTAGCTGTAGATAAAACTGATCTTCCCATTGGAAATAGCTGTGGTTGGGACAGAAATGCAACAGCTCAAGTAAAAAGACTTTATCCACTTTTAATCTTGTTTGTTCCAAGAGGGCCCATTCCACAGCTTCCATGCCTCTTGAATGAGGGATTGATGTGTAGAGAGATTTAACATCTATTGTACAGAGTATGACCTCTTTGTTTTCAGTGATTGATTGGAGCTTTCAAAGGAAATCTGTGGTATCTTTAACATAGGATCCCCACTGCTGTACGAATGGTTGTAGAAAGTAAACTATATATTGGCCCAATGGTTCAAATATGGAACCGCATCCGGTAACAATGGGTCTGAATGGTGGGTTTTGAATGTCCTTGTGAATTTTCGGAAGCATGTACAACCGTGGTCTCCTCGGATTCAACACTGTAAGATAAGATTTGGTGGTGGAAGTTATCCAACCCATCTCCATGGCATTCTTGAGAATAACTTCTAGAGTTTCAATGAATCTATGAGCCGGGTCTTGACTCATTGGAAGATAAGTGGATGCATCAGTGACGTGTTCTTTGACCTTCTGTGTATAATACTTATTATCCATCACCACAATGGCTCCTCCCTTATCAGCATTTTGGATGAAGATCTCAGAGTTATTTGAAAGTGACCTTAATACTTTCTTTTCTTGCATGGTGAGATTGCCCCTTTTGTCCGTCTTGATGTTCAGTTTCTGTAGATCTTTTTTCACCAAATTTTCAAATGAATCTAAAACCTTATGTGATACTGGAGCTTGGAACTTGGACTTAGGTTTAAATTCAAGGAATTCGGCTTCAGGGCTATCTTCTCTAGGTGGAAGGATGTTTGTAAAGAAATGTCTCAACCATAGAATCCTCATAAATTTAAATAGTGCGATCTCACACTCCAATATATTTGTTCTGTATGTAGTGACAAATCCCATACCCTTGTTCAAAACGTTCAATTGTTGGAATGTTAACTCAGTGGAGGAAATATTCACAATTAGGTTGTCTTCTGGAAAAGGGGCAATCTCACCAGACAAGAAAAGAAAGTATTAAGGTCACTTTCAAATAACTCTGAAATCTTCATCCAAAATACTGATAAGGGAGGAGCCATTGTGGTGATGGATAATAAGTATTATACAAAGAAGGTCAACGAACACGTCACTGATGCATCCACTTATCTTCCAATGAGTCAAGCCCGACTCATAGATTGATTGAAACTCTAGAAGTTATTCTCAAGAATGCCATCGAGATGGGTTGGATAACTTCCACCACCAAATCTTATCTTACAGTGTTGAATCCGAGGAGACCACGGTTGTACATGCTTCCGAAAATTCACAAGGACATTCAAAACCCACCATTCAGACCCATTGTTACCGGATGCGGTACCATATTTGAACCATTGGGCATATATATAGATTACTTTCTACAACCATTCGTACAGCAGTGGGGATCCTATGTTAAAGATACCACAGATTTCATTCGAAAGCTCCAATCAATCACTGAAAACAAAGAGGTCATACTTTGTACAATAGATGTTAGATCTCTCTACACATCAATCCCTCATTTAAGAGGCATGGAAGCTGTGGAATGGGCCCTCTTGGAACAAACAGGATTAAAAGTGGATGAAGTCTTTTTACTTGAGTTGTTGCATTTCTGTCTCAACCACAGCTATTTCCAATGGGAAGATCAGTTTTATCTACAGCTAACAGGGACATCCATGGGTTTTGCAGGGGCACCTGCGTACGCCAACACCTTTATGGCTAAATTTGAGGAAGACTTTGTATATGGAGATAAAGAATGGACAGACAACCTTCTACTATACTGTAGATACATTGATGGTATTTTTCTAATGTGGACCAACAGCCGTGAAAGCTTAGAACGAAAGATCACGCAACTCAACACACATGATGATCACATCCAATTCACCCATACCATTAGTGATGTATCTATTGCTTTCCTTGATGTACTTATCACTAAAACTGATTCAGGTATTCACACTCAAGTTTACCGCAAAGAAACGGATAAGAACAATGCATTGTTGTTCAACAGTTTTCATCCCAACAACTTGATTCACAACCTACCGTATTCTCAGTTTTTACGCGCCAAGAGGATCTGATCACAAACCACCACTCTCAGTGAAAACGTCAGCATCCATAAACAGAAATACATTGCTAG
This sequence comes from Calotriton arnoldi, assembly GCA_963921515.1. Classification (NCBI taxonomy): domain Eukaryota; kingdom Metazoa; phylum Chordata; class Amphibia; order Caudata; family Salamandridae; genus Calotriton; species Calotriton arnoldi. The sequence goes on from CAWUFW010002732.1 coordinate 1,899,108, forward strand.
GGGATACCCAGTGAGAATCTTGAATGAAGCCATTGATCGCATGGACAAACAAGAGCGGACCACACTGTTGATTAATCAACCTAAAAAGAACTTACAACAACAGGTTTTCGTGTCAAAATATTCCACCAGCTCTGCGAAACTCAAGAGAATTATTAACAACAGATGGGAAATATTGCAGAACGAAACTGATTTCAAAGTTCTCTTTAAAGAAAAACAATTGCATGGGGGGCGTGGCTAACCGCCGAGCATGGCGGCTGCAGCCTGACGGAGCTCCGCTGCGAGACCCTCAAATATCGCTGAAATAAAAGGATCTGGGGGCTAAACGCTGCTGATTCCCCCTTCTCCTGACCCTGTGACAGGGGGGCATGAAGCTGGCTGGTCCAAAAGTAGCTCTGAGCATGAGACAGGACATCGCTGGCCGGAGGCCTGCATACACCGGGGCCTAACTGCGCCACAGTCGGGGGCTTGAAACTACGAGCCGCGGCGCCGGAGCTCGAGGCGGTGAGCCCTGCTGACGCCGCCGCCCTTCCACAGCGGCAATACTGAGGCCGAAACACTGCCGGGGGCCGGGCGGACACACGCTGTGAGACGGTACGAGCAGGAGGCTTCGGGAGGAACTGTGTAGCCTGTACGGGCCTCGAAGCACCACGGACCCTGTCGGACCTACGGAAGCCGGATTCAAACTGCGGGGACGAGCGCTGCATCTGATTGAACGGCAGGCGACATCTAAACATCGCCAGGTAACGAATTGTGGTGCCGGCCGTGACTGACACGGCACTACACGCCGTGCTGAGACAGCGATGAGTTGACCCTCTCCCGAGGCAGACAGGCGAGGGCCGCTGGCATGGTGGAGTGGCACGGCCTGCTTGCGAGGACCGAAACTGCCCTGAGGCGACGACTGAGCGCCGCTGTGCGTGTATGCGTTGGCCACCACAGTAACACGTCATCAGGTTTGGATCTTTGGATCGCGGTGTGGGCTGCCGATGGTCACTGCTGTCAGTTGGGGATTTACAGCGCCGTTGTGACCTGAGGGGGCGCCTCCATACACAGCGCACTCCCCTGCCTTCGCCTTTCTCCCCCCTACTTCTGCCAGTGGGATTGATATGCACTGTGCAACACACTAACTGCAGCTGGGCCCAGACGATCTCTGTGGGGGATCAGTCCAGCCGAAGTCCCGATTTGGTCACCGAGGGGGACTCCACGTATGCAGCAGAGGGTAGAGACAATGGGGCGCACGAGGGGAAAATATACAGAGCAACCCCAGACGGAACAGCCGACCCGAGAAGTCCTCGAGGAGCACTCGCAAACCTCATCTATAAGCTGCGTCCCGCCGACAAACGAAGAACCTGTCCGTGACAAGCTGGATTTAATCCTACACGAGATACGGGAGTCCCGCACGTCCATGGAAAGACAGATGGGCTCCCTATCCACAGGCCTCTCCCTCCTGAAAGTGGACCATCTGAAGCTGGCGGACACAGTCAAACTCAACAAACAAACACTGCTGGAGATCCTGCCACAACATAAAGGAAACACGGAGGCCCTAGACTGCATGCGGAAACAACTAACGACCCTTCAGGACAGGGCGGAGGACGCTGAGGGTAGGGCGCGCCGCAATAATGTTCAAGTGCTAGGCCTGCCGGAACAGGTGGAGGGGGCCAATGTGACGCAATACATGGAGCAATGGTTCCGAGACCATATCGCCCCTGAGGGACTATCTCCTTTCTTCTGTGTTGAGCGGGCCCTTCGGATTCCAACAGGCAGGCCGAGGGCGGGGGCACCGCCAAGGACAATGATTGTCCGCATTCTAAATTATAGAGATCGGGACATACTGCTTCAAAGGGCCAGAGAAAATGCGCCCATCCAATTTGAAAATCATCGTATCTCGTTGTACCCGGACTACACAATCAAGGTGCAAACGCAACGTGCCTCTTACCTGCCCCTCTAAAAGAAGCTCCAGGAACTGCAACTTAAATACGCACTAATTTTTCCTGCTCGACTGAAAATACTGTACGACCAGAAATCCCACTTCTTCGATAGCCCAGAGGAGGTAAATGGCTGGCTTGAGGTTACAATGCCGGCCCAAACACTGGCCGACCTCGAGCGCAAACTACGCAGCGCTTCGACACAACCGCAGCGACCAAGACAGTGGGACATTGGACAACCTAGGAAGTCAGGGAGACGAGGACCCTCCCCGGAACAAACTGCACGGGACCAGGAATCAGCGATTGCAGCGGTGTCGGCCATACGTGAAACGCACTCACCCACGCCTTCAACACAGTCGGAAGACACGGCGGAACCCTTAGACTCTGATAGCCAAGATCCTTTGTTCCCAACCATTACCCCACAGACAGTACAAACGCTTTTTGGATAAGGCAACAGGACCCACAACCTACTAGGTGCAGCTGCGTACCGGGATCGAAGGGAGGAGGGAAGTGTGACTGCTGTATTATTTCTAATGTAACTTTACCCCCAAATATCCTTACATTGATATGTTAAAATAGGGTCCTTGCTAGTGTGTAGCTCCGTTGGGCTTGGTACAGAGATGGGCTTTCCAGGTCCCCCCCCGCAAGTATCGCTATACTTTACCGAGTGGACTTTTGTGTTGCTCTAGTTATTGTTTGGATTAGCAATGTTGTTATGCTTGTCCTTGTATTGGGTAGTTTACAGAAGTTAAAGTTGGGGGAGGGAGGCTCGCCGTTGCTTAGCGCACTTAATGCTGTGGTACAGGTCCTAGCTGTTGTACAATATATGACCAAAACTCAGGTATGCATACGCAGGATATATATAACATAGTGACCTGGAATGTCCGAGGCATGGGTTCGGTCCATAAACGACACCGGATACATGCCCAATTGCATAGGAGGAACGTACATATTGCGCTATTACAGGAGACCCATCTCACAACTACTGAAATCTCAAAACTGCGCAGGAAATGGAGAGGGCAATTCTATAGCACATCCTACTCGGCATTTGCCAGAGGGACATTGATCTGGGTACGGCATGGGGTGCCATTCGCACAATTAGAACAGCCTATTGACCAACAAGGCAGATATACAATAGTGAAGGGGACGCTAGATGCGGAACAACTGATCCTGGGGAGTGTCTACGCTCCAAATTATGATCAAGATGTCTTCCTTACAGGCCTCAACACCACCTTAGCGGAGTGGGCTGGTATCTGTGGGTACTGGGAGGTGACTATAATGCAATACTAGACACCCAGTTAGATCGCTCCCACCCCCGATCCGCGGAGCAATATTCCTTAAACAAACGGAATTCCTGAAATCGTGGGCACGGGGGTGGCTACTGGAAGATGTGCGGCGATTACGTAACCCCACACACCGCGAGTATTCTTTTTACTCCCCACCGCACTTATTACATACCAGACTAGATAGGATTTTCTGCTCGGCTGCTATATCTACACAAATACAACACACGACATACCTGGGGAAAACTCTGTTGGACCACAACCCGCTAGAGATCACATTGGAATGGGGGAGGGGACCCTCCCCACCCCAGTCCCCACTTGGAGATTAAGGCCCCTGCAATTAGAAGACACGGTTTTTAAAGACAGACTAGACACGGCTATTTCTCACTACTTCACTGAAAACACTAATACCGCCTCCTCCCGTCTCATTGAGTGGGATGCGTTTAAGACTGTGCTATTTGGTACCTCTATTGGGGTGTTGGTGGGGGAAAGACAGGAAATTAACAAAAAACTCGCGACATTAGAGGCCACCCTGCAGGGTCTGGAGCGAGATGCCAGTGCTGCAAGTGCCACACAATCCCATTTACAAGAAGGCAGGATCAGACATGCGGAACTCCTTGAGGATCTCCGTTTGATTGATTACAGGGCATACTCTCAACGGACTCATACTAAGGCGGACAAGGCAGGCATCTTATTGGCCCGATTGTTAAGAGATGAGCCCCCACCCGGTAATAATACCAGAAATTGTACTACAGGACGGCACTAGTGTGCATACACAAACTGCAATAAACATGGCCTTTAAGGAATATTACACAGCACTCTATCACACACCAGAGCCGACGCCACGGGAGCTAATACATAGATTCCAGGAAGGTCTCCCATACCTCAAACTGCCGAAAGTAGCCCGGAAAGAACTAAAAAGTCCCATTAATAGGGCGGAAATTAAGGAGGCCATCAAGGCACTGCCACGTAACAAGACTCCAGGCCTGGACGGACTCCCAGTAGAGTTTTACTCCAAATATATGGATAAGCTAGTACCACACCTCGAATGCTTGTATAAAACAGCATATGACACCCATAGGCTCCCACTATCAACTATGCAAGCGTTGATAATAACACTCCCTAAACCGAATAGAGACACGCGCGAAATAGCGGGTTACCGCCCCCTGTCTCTCTTGTCCACGGAGTACAAGATACTCAGTAAAATTCTGGCGCGCCGGCTCCTGCCCTATCTCCCCAAACTGATCCATCTAGACCAGTATGGGTTTGTTCCAGGCCGCAATACGTCCTTAAACATACGTCGCTTGCATTATGTAATGGAGGCTGCAGCCCAAGTATCGGAAACAGCAGGATGTATAACACTTGACCTCCAACAGGCGTTTGATACTGTACATTGGGAATACATGTTTCAGGCGCTGCATAAATTTGGTGTACCACACAAATATATCTGATGGGTCAAACTCCTATACACTGCTCCCACAGCCCGGGTCCCTGCGGGCTCCCACATTTCCGATCCGTACCCTGTGTCAAGGGGCACTAGACAGGGTTGCCCCCTTCCCCCCATCCTGTTTGTGCTTGCCCTAGAGCCCCTTCTCCTAAGACTCCGGATGGAGGCCGGGGAAAGGGGTATCCTTTTAGGAGAAACCACCCATGTGGTATCGGCGTACGCGGACGATTTAATATTATATCTTAATAATTTACAGGACGACCTTGAGCCTGTCCCCTCTATCTTTAGTCAATTCGAGTCCATTTCTGGATTAAAAATTAATGGCACAAAATCATATGCATTTTACATGTCCTACAGGGACAGCCCGGGGCCTATCCCCTTTGGTTCCATTAGTTTGTCAGTTGCAGCGACCACCTTCAAATACCTAGGTATACAAATATACAGGACGACACAAGACCTTATAGATGGCAACCTTATGAAAGCTATACGGTCGCTGAGGACCCAGGTTGTGTTCTGGACATCCCTCCCTCTTTCAGTCATGGGAAGAGTGGCGATATCCAAAATGGTCTTGCTGCCCAGGCTGCTTTACTTCTTCACTAAACTACCTATCCTATTTCCACACAGTATATTCCGTACATTGGATGCTTTGCTAACTGACCTGATTTGGGGAAGGGGCCGCAGGAGAATTAGTCTGGCAAAACTCAGATTGAGGCCGGGAGAGGGTGGGTTGGGAGCCCCTGACTTTAGGGCATACTGCATGGCCAGTCAGCTACAGTGGTTATCGTACTGGCTGGCTGGACGCAATTTGCACGAGATTGACTACACTCCACGGACACTGGCTCAGGGTTTACTGCACACGCTGCTACTGCCGGGGACCCGTATACCTCCTACTACCTCTCCCCTACTTAATGTGGCCCTTGCCTACTGGAGGCGCTCCTTACACTATACTAGGAGTGTTGCCCCATATTCGGATAATATACCGTTTCTGGGTATACCGCTTGCCACGGGACTGATTACTACACGATGTATTCAACAGTGGACGCAAGAGGGAGTGGATACATTAGGTTGTCTATTTACTGACGGAGTGCTGGTGGACCATAATAACTTTACCCAGAACTGGGGGATCCCTCAGACGTTTTTACTACACGCAGCTATTACACATTATGTTAAAAAACAATGGTCCCCTGCGGGGGCGGAACCCCCGGTGCATGAATTAGTACATGCAGTGTACCTAATGGGAAGAGGACGCCACTTGGTCCGATGGCACTACAAAGGCATCCGGGCACACGCTGGACTCTCACTAGCTCCCCTACACGTAAAATGGGAGAGGGACATTGGGCGGAGTCTCACGGATAAGGAATGGGGAACCGTCTTAGAGCACCCTAAGAAAGTGTCCAGGAATGCTAGATTCAAATACATCCAATACATGGTACTGCACAGAGCATATCTTACACCACATCGCTTGAACTGCATGTACACAGACGCCCAGCTTACATGCCCTAGGTGCGGAGTGGCAGATGCAGACTTGTTCCACATGCTATGGAACTGTCCGAAACGAAGTATTTTTTGGGCACAAATAAGAGACATAATAGCAGACATCACAGGCACTTCGGTATGGAATGCAGCTGAAAGCTGCCTTCTGGGAGTACACCCCCACCCCAAACAACGGAAAACGGAGTATAGATTTGCGGACCTGGCCATGCTACTGGTGATAAGAACCATCACCATGAGATGGAATTCTGCGTTCCCTCCTCGATTACACACGTGGCACACAGAGATGGTCCGATGGGGAGCAGCAGAGAGCGCTGCGCTACGGCGTGAGGAACAGAGAGGGCAGTGCAAAAAACCCATCTCCATGGACGGGGACAGTATGTTGGAATTACTTAAAGCAGTAGATGTATGGGAGCCGACTGGTTCTCAGTGAGAGTAATGTATAACCAAACATACACATTGTATGGAATATTTTTTCTGGGTGACGTGTCCACACTCCAGGTCACCCAGAATTGGTTTCTGCTACAAGTAATGGTGTTAGCTACTGCATTGTTAACACTCTGTGCGAATAGTTAACTGACAAGATGTATTCCGGCAGGCCTAATGGGAGGGTGGTGGGTGGGTGGGATGGTTAAGTTAGAATAAGTTGGTTTATAGTAATGTATGCTCAGACACCTTCATTAATACGGAACTGGACTGAACATCCGGCTTTTATAGTTGATTGTTACTATATGTGCAGAGCCTAGCTGCCAGGTTGAACAAGTAATATTGTGTTAATACTCATAGTGCTGTGGTCATACAGATGTGCATGTCCATGATGTTACATGAATGGATTCGCAAATATGTGACTATGGTTGTCTGTGTTGGCATATTATATAAAACTCAATAAAAATATGTTTAAAAAAAGAAAGAAAAACCCTTGCATGCCTACAGTAGGTCAAAGAATCTCAAAGAATTGCTGATGACCACGTTACATGGAGAAACATCAGAACAACAATGAACCAAGAAATGTCACAACGTCGTGCACTACAACAATGTAATAATAGGCAACAAGATTCAACATCCCATGACAGGAGAAACTATTACGTTGAAGCACACTTCTGATTGTAACTCCAAAAATCTGAATTATGGTCTCAAGTGTCCTTGCGAACTACTCTACGTCGGGAAAACTGAGAGAAAAATTAAAACACGCATCTCAGAACACAAAAGCACAATCAGAACAATGAATAAAACAAGCAGTTTAGCAGTTCATTGGACAGAAGCTCGACATTCCATTGCACAGATCAAGTTTCAGGTTATTGAGACAGTTTTACCCACTCCAGGCAAAGATCTCACAAGATCCTTATTGCAAAGAGAAATCTTTTGGATCAGGAGATTAGATACTCAACAACCAAAAGGATTAAATGAAAAAGTCGACATGAGTTGTTTTTTATCATACCAATATACAATGAGACTGTATAATTTGGCGTGTTCTCTGAAGTCACTTCGTTTAAATGGGGTAACGCATTTCACACACAACAATGTGCATGTGGACTATTCATGCCTATGCATTCACATAGACGACACGACCATGACAGAACACAGGTTTTTACTTTGTCATTAACATCATTTCCTTTGTTTGGTATACTGATAGACAGGCATTAAGCAAGTCTATTTTGAACCCTGAAGCGCCTATTCACAGGTGTCGCTACCAATGAGTCCACGTATATATGTGGCATCATCTTTCATTAGGAATTCAGCCACTTTGCTTTCAGACTTTGGCTTGGGCTAACCTTCTTATATTTCGAGTCTATTGTTGTACCTCTTTAGACATGTTCACCATTTCAATATGGCGACTGCAGTTTCGATGTCCGAGAGTCCACATCTTCTTAGTCCGTCGTTTATCTTGTGGACCGTATGGCGTTTATCATGGAGGAAGCCGGCCAAATTACCCGTCAGATGGAGGTTGATTGAGGAGCACTCTGAGCGTCTTTTCGCCCGCACAACCTAGGTGAGGAGTTAGGTTTTGGTTAATGGATTGTTGGGTATCTTTCAGCTAGGTCTGTTTGTGGCCCAGGGTTTAGGCTGTTTGCAGTATTTCTCTATGTTTTTCAGAGACAGCATCTCATTTTCTTCCGTTGGATCTTTTAGAGAGGTAGTCCCTCCCATCGTCATGGTCAGTGAGTCGATGTTGTTTCTCCATTGTTAACCCACGGTTATGAGCAGGTCGTAACAATAAGTTTTTTGATCTCATCTGTTTACAGATTTACCTAGGAGAGTTTCACAGTAAGTTGTTAGTTTTAGAAATTGCGGTTCTCAGCACTCGATCGTCTGTAATTCACCACCAGTAGAGGTGTATGTTCAAGTATTAACATTGGGCACTAGGTCTCTTATTTCGCACACCGTGGAGGATGGCTTTGGTAGAATATTTGGACCACCAAACATTTGTTATCTTTCTTTTGTTTACTCTTGACCACTTGGACAGTTACTAAAAACAGGACACCTGGCATACATGCATGTTATGTATTAATCAAGGTGAGGGAAAAAGAAGCTGTGATCCATTCGGCTTCCAGTGGTTAACTCAAAAAATCAAGGAGGGGGAGAATGGACCACTTGTCCTGTGTAACCAGGGTCTCGGTAGCGTTTGTAGTCCCCTTAAAAACCCTCATATATGTACACAGGGGTTGGCGGTATATCTTGGTTCTCCGCCTTAGTGTACTGTTACAGCATCATCATCGGGTTTTGTTTTTGCACATATGCTGTCCTCCACCTGGAGGGAGACCAACTGGTTTATCAGTAGGGTCCAGAGATGAAAAAGAAGGGCGTGCGTGTGCTCTTTGAGGTGGTGCAATTAAAATACCCTACTTCACAGTGTCAGAGAATATTTATTGCAAAAATTTGTGAAGTGGGAAGTTAAAAACAGTGTGGTGCGTGAGTAGATCGTGTTACTAATCTACCGCACTATTCATGGTCTGGTGGTCAACATGTTTCTGCCTAGTGATAATTCTATAGGCTTTCATCAGGACCGGTTTGTGATAGAGAGCGTATTGTGGCTCCTATATTGGTGGTCAACTTACCACTCAAATTGTTCGTGGTCAGATCTGTAGTATCTGTACCTGTAATGGAAGAAATGGCAGGAAGGCAATGCATACATGTCTATTTCTCTTATCATATTGTGCGTCAAAAGACATTCTTAACTCATATTCCTCATACATTGTGAGGGGATAGCTGGAACAGTTACATGTACTATTATTACTATCGTGTTTGAAGAGTGCATGTTGTGCACCAGGAGAAATGAGTGAGGTTAGTCTGGCGGTTTCGAGTAGGAAGAATCGTTAGTGAATTATTAAAACATCTGTAGTGTTCTTAACTGAACAGTATCAATATTTTGTATACTTGTTTGTTATCATTATTACTTGTAGCGTCGATCAAGGCCCTGATTAGAAGGGCGCTGGGATAATCGCTTGTTTAATTTTACCGCACATGAAATTAGAAAGGCGTGGTGGAATTACGTCCTTAACGGTGAAGTCAATGCGGGATTTATCTGTATTTTCATGAATATATTTTACCTTTTAATTGATGTGCTGGGCTTCCTCGGGGCGCTTAAGAGCTAAAAGTAACCTGCTTCTAAAAAAGTAAGGAGGGAAGATTTAGTCAGATCTTACTTGTCACGCGTTGATCACAGCGCGTTCTCCTCGTGGTCGCTTACCGGTTACTGCAAGCTGCTGGCTTGTTCTGGCTCTATGCACGGTGCCCCGGGTGACGCGTGCCCGTGCGGAGCTTCTTTTTACTTGCGCTCGAGGGGGGGGGGAGGGACATAGTAGAAGGACCATTAACAGCACGTTGGTTGGCACGCGTGGTTGGCATTGGTAGCAAAAGGCATGGTAGAAAGACTATTCTGGGTATGAGTCTCAGAACACTGATTGGCACACGTAATGGGCATTGGTAGTGAGATGGTTAGTATAAGTACTAGTCATGAATATAGTTGATATAAACATTATCTTTGGCACATTTACTCTATTCTATAAAAGTAACGGACTATTCTCAGCATGTCGATTGGTACGCGTGGTTGGCATTGGTGGTGAGATTGTTAGTAGAAAGACTTTTCGTGAATTACTTATGTAAGGATGTTGTCCTTAACATGTTTTCTGTATTCCACAGTATATATAATACACGTGTGTGTGTAACAGTGGGTCAATCGTGTGGTCACTTCATGGTGGAAGGTTCATTGGAAGGATGCAATGCCTCACTTCACCTTCTGTAAATTGGTGTCTGAGGGATATGAATAGTCTTGTTACTCCCATAGCATGTTTCATGAGGTAAGGGAGGTAGGTGGATCTTATCTCATTGACGTTGGTTAACGTTGTAGGTCTGATGGGTCTGTGGTCACTGTCTCTCAATAGGGATACTTTCCTATGGGGCTTTCAGGCTTAGTGATCAAGACAGTGTGTGCCAAGGAATATTGTCGTTCAGTCCCTCCGTGTCTGTCTTCAAACGATGTATCCAACGTTGTTCTTTCTCAAAAAGTACACGTTCAGCATTGTGGTTCTTAACATGAAGTGTCTCCAGTACTACCCATTTGACGTCATCAGTGCTGTGGTTGCTCTCAATGTAATGCTTGCTCATTTTTGTGGTTGCTCTTTTGCAATGAACATTACTTTTGTGTTCGCATATTCGTTGTTTTATTTTGTGACATGTCATCCCTATGTATCTCTGGTTGCAGGGGCACACGATCATATAGATCACATGGGTGGTGTTGCAGTTGGTGTGGTTTTGTAACGTCCAAGTGAAGTTAGGTAGGAGTTGTAGATATTTGGTGGCTTTTGTTAGTTTGCAGATTGAGCACGAGCCACAGGGGAAGTGGCCCACCACTGGGTTCAAGTTCCATACTGCGGTGATGGTTTCTCTTCTGGTGATAGGTGCTGGTCTAGTGTGTACCAGGAGGTCTTTAATGTTGCGTGTTCTTCTGTTAGCGAACCGGGGTTTAGGCCATTGTAAGTTGTTTGACGTGAGGATCCTCCAGTTCTTGTTGATAATCTTCTTCACAGTATTAGATGAAGTGTTGTATGTAGTGACACAAGTTAGTACATCTTCCTGTGTTTGTCTAGGAGTGGTCTCTAATAATGTCTCTCTTGGCTGATTGCGGGCTCTTTTTTGACATTTCCTTATGGTTTTTATCGGATAGTTCTGCATTTCAAGTTTATGGCCCAATTCGGTGGCTTGCGTCTTATAGTCCTCTAATTTGCTGCAGTTTCTTTTCAACCTCAAGAATTGGCTATATGGTAGATTCTCTCTCAAGGGGCGAGGGTGAAAGCTGTTTATGAGAGTATGCTGTTTTTAGCTGTCGGCTTATAGAATGTCTTGGTCTGGAGGGTGTTGTTTTCAGTGTAGATTGTGACATCCAGGAAGTCTAGTTGTTTTCTGTCTGATGAGCATGTAAACTTTAGGCATTCATCCCTGGTATTAATCCATCTCAAGAAATCCTGTAGATTCTCATGGGTGTCTGCCCAGATCATTATGACGTCGTCTATGTAGCGCCACCAGAGCCTCATGCACGTAAAGTATGGGTTGTTTTGGTTCTGTATGTGTTGTTGTTCAAAATTGCTTACATACAGACCAGCCACACTTGGGGCAAATGTACTTCCCATCGAAGTTCCGTGACATTGTTCGTACAAAGTGCCTTCAGATTCGAAATAATTTTTGGTAAGAGCCAATCTGCAGCATTCCAGGACAAAATGTCTTGGTGTCTTGTGGTTCCGCTCTTCGGAGAACAGAATGTCTTCTAGGGTCTCTAGAGTCTTCTGTTGTGGAAGGCTTGTGTAGAGACTCTCCACATCCAGCCCTACTAAGTACATGGTGTTCTCATCGTAGTGTTGTCCCTCCAGTTGGTTTAGGAGGTCTCGTGTGTCTTTCAAGTACGTTGGTGTTTTCTGTACTAGTGGTCTCAGGAATTGATCGGCAAATTGGGACAAAGGTTCTAAAACGGACCCAATTCCAGATACGATCGGGCGTCCCGGAGGTGGTCTTTTGTTTTTGTGGGTCTTCGGGAGCGAATAGAAGTAAGGTGTGCGGGGTGTTTTTGTCCTCAGGAAATCTGCCTCATGTTTGGAGATCCATAGGTTGGTCTCCGCTTCTTCAACCATCAATTCGACAGTTCGTTGTAGTCTCTTAGTGGGGTCATGTGCGGTAAAATTAAACAAGCGATTATCCCAGCGCCCTTCTAATCAGGGCCTTGATCGACGCTACAAGTAATAACGATAACAAACAAGTATACAAAATATTGATACTGTTCAGTTAAGAACACTACAGATGTTTTAATAATTCACTAACGATTCTTCCTACTCGAAACCGCCAGACTAACCTCACTCATTTCTCCTGGTGCACAACATGCACTCTTCAAACACGATAGTAATAATAGTACATGTAACTGTTCCAGCTATCCCCTCACAATGTATGAGGAATATGGGTTAAGAATGTCTTTTGACACACAATATGATAAGAGAAATAGACATGTATGTATTGCCTTCCTGCCATTTCTTCCATTACAGGTACAGATACTACAGATCTGACCACGAACAATTTGAGTGGTAAGTTGACCACCAATATAGGAGCCACAATACGCTCTCTATCACAAACCGGTCCTGACGAAAGCCTATAGAATTATCACTAGGCAGAAACATGTTGACCACCAGACCATGAATAGTGTGGTAGATTAGTAACACGATCTACTCACGCACCACACTGTTTTTAACTTCCCACTTCACAAATTTTTGCAATAAATATTCTCTGACACTGTGAAGTAGGGTATTTTAATTGCACCACCTCAAAGAGCACACGCACGCCCTTCTTTTTCATCTCTGGACCCTACTGATAAACCAGTTGGTCTCCCTCCAGGTGGAGGACAGCATATGTGCAAAAACAAAACCCGATGATGATGCTGTAACAGTACACTAAGGCGGAGAACCAAGATATACCGCCAACCCCTGTGTACATATATGAGGGTTTTTAAGGGGACTACAAAACGCTACCGAGACCCTGGTTACACAGGACAAGTGGTCCATTCTCCCCCTCCTTGATTTTTTGAGTTAACCACTGGAAGCCGAATGGATCACAGCTTCTTTTTCCCTCACCTTGATTAATACATATTGAAGCAGCGTACAGCTGTGGGAAACCTGTTCACAGTGCTTGACAGATACCTGTCGACCTCTCATGAACATCAACCACAAAAGGTGAGCTTGTTCTGATTTAAAAAGAAAAAGAATAGACACAGGAGAAATGGCGGAATACGAAGGATTAAGTTACACAGAGGAAGAAGTCAGTGCTGTCCTGTCTGGACCATCACTGCTACAAGACAAGGATCTAGCACAAACATTAACACAATCTAGCGATTGGGACGAACTTACCGAGACTAAGAAAGATCAAGTAAGGACTGCCATTCATGGCATCATAATGAAAGAATATCTGCGCGCAAATGCGGCCCCCAAAGGCCTGTGGGTGCAAAACACCCCACGCATCTTTCTTAAAGACCTAGCCTTCCGAAAGGATTGGTCTGCAATATCCTGGAAGTGCACGAGAGACTACCCAGTATTGATCATAAAAACAGCGACCAGATCAGTAGAGGCGCTCACCATAAAAATACAAGTCAGTGAAGCCAAACTGAAAACGACAGTCCAGATCTCTGTATACAAGAAAAGACTGGAGGAGATAAATCGAGAAATGAATGAGACAAAAGAGTATATAACCCAGAACAAAATCCAAAAGCTGAGCAAAGATCTGAAACGATTCTCAATGGAGAAAATGCACCCTTATTCGAGAGAGGACTACGTCGCACCAGACCAACCAGGAGACGAGGATTCACAAGAAACTTCAAGCAATAATTCTGACTGGAGTAGTGATGATGGTGCAAACCCAAGACGAGGGAGAGGCCAATACAGACGGAACCAGCGCCGACGTGCCAACGTATGGCAAGGACCAAGATATTATGATCAACCACAACCTAACTTTCAACCGTACATGCAGAATTTTCAAGGATGGATGAACCCCTATTTCCAAGGTCCACAAACAATGGGACCATTGATGAACATACAACCACCTCCTTTTTTAGGGAGAGGCCAACAGACCCAGAGAGGGAGAAGAAAAGGAGTAACCTGGAACGAGCAGGAAAGACAGGTACACACTCGCAGTATGTCCAAAGAACAACCCGGCCCAAGCTCAACGAATCACTGGTAGTCAACCTGACCGACTTGGTCCTTACCAAAGACCAAGAGGACGTACTTAACAAAGGACTTGGCTTCGTTCCTACCCCACCACTTGATATTTTCAAAATACGATGCGAAATCGCAGCATTTTGCAGAAAGATCAAACTGAAAGCCTTCTTCATGGATAAAGAAAACCACATCCCAGAGAGTGACACCAACTTAAGACCTAAATCCACCTTTTCCCCACCAAGTAACATGGTCCCAGTGGAGATACAGGCATTTGAGCAAGCAGTCATGAAGGAGGTGGAAAACATCAGACCCACTGCTAAGAGACCTTACATGAACATTACCAAACAAGAACGAAGAGCCTTGGATGACTTACGCAAAAACGACAACTTAGTTATCAAACTAGCGGACAAATGGGGAGCCATTGTCTTCCTTAGCAAACAAGGATATGACAGACAGTGTCTCGACCTTCTCTCAGACAATAAATTCTATAAAAAGATCACAACTGACCCCACTAAGAGACTACAACGAACTGTCGAATTGATGGTTGAAGAAGCGGAGACCAACCTATGGATCTCCAAACATGAGGCAGATTTCCTGAGGACAAAAACACCCCGCACACCTTACTTCTATTCGCTCCCGAAGACCCACAAAAACAAAAGACCACCTCCGGGACGCCCAATCGTATCTGGAATTGGGTCTGTTTTAGAACCTTTGTCCCAATTTGCCGATCAATTCCTGAGACCACTAGTACAGAAAACACCAACGTACTTGAAAGACACACAAGACCTCCTAAACCAACTGGAGGGACAACACTACGATGAGAACACCATGTCCTTAGTAGGGCTGGATGTGGAGAGTCTCTACACAAGCCTTCCACAACAGAAGACTCTAGAGACCCTAGAAGACATTCTGTTCTCCGAAGAGTGGAACCACAAGACACCAAGACATTTTGTCCTGGAATGCTGCAGATTGGCTCTTACCGAAAATTATTTCGAATATGAAGGCACTTTGTACGAACAATGTCACGGAACTTCGATGGGAAGTACATTTGCCCCAAGTGTGGCTGGTCTGTATGTAAGCAATTTTGAACAACAACACATACAGAACCAAAACAACCCATACTTTACGTGCATGAGGCTCTGGCGGCGCTACATAGACGACGTCATAATGATCTGGGCAGACACCCATGAGAATCTACAGGATTTCTTGAGATGGATTAATACCAGGGATGAATGCCTAAAGTGTACATGCTCATCAGACAGAAAACAACTAGACTTCCTGGATGTCACAATCTACACTGAAAACAACACCCTCCAGACCAAGACATTCTATAAGCCGACAGCTAAAAACAGCATACTCTCGTACAACAGCTTTCACCCTCGCCCCTTGAGAGAGAATCTACCATATAGCCAATTCTTGAGGTTGAAAAGAAACTGCAGCAAATTAGAGGACTATAAGACGCAAGCCACCGAATTGGGCCATAAACTTGAAATGCGGAACTATCCGATAAAAACCATAAGGAAATGTCAAAAAAGAGCCCGCAATCAGCCAAGAGAGACATTATTAGAGACCACTCCTAGACAAACACAGGAAGATGTACTAACTTGTGTCACTACATACAACACTTCATCTAATACTGTGAAGAAGATTATCAACAAGAACTGGAGGATCCTCACGTCAAACAACTTACAATGGCCTAAACCCCGGTTCGCTAACAGAAGAACACGCAACATTAAAGACCTCCTGGTACACACTAGACCAGCACCTATCACCAGAAGAGAAACCATCACCACAGTATGGAACTTGAACCCAGTGGTGGGCCACTTCCCCTGTGGCTCGTGCTCAATCTGCAAACTAACAAAAGCCACCAAATATCTACAACTCCTACCTAACTTCACTTGGACGTTACAAAACCACACCAACTGCAACACCACCCATGTGATCTATATGATCGTGTGCCCCTGCAACCAGAGATACATAGGGATGACATGTCGCAAAATAAAACAACGAATATGCGAACACAAAAGTAATGTTCATTGCAAAAGAGCAACCACAAAAATGAGCAAGCATTACATTGAGAGCAACCACAGCACTGATGACCTCAAATGGGTAGTACTGGAGACACTTCATGTTAAGAACCACAATGCTGAACGTGTACTTTTTGAGAAAGAACAACGTTGGATACATCGTTTGAAGACAGACACGGAGGGACTGAACGACAATATTCCTTGGCACACACTGTCTTGATCACTAAGCCTGAAAGCCCCATAGGAAAGTATCCCTATTGAGAGACAGTGACCACAGACCCATCAGACCTACAACGTTAACCAACGTCAATGAGATAAGATCCACCTACCTCCCTTACCTCATGAAACATGCTAGGGGAGTAACAAGACTATTCATATCCCTCAGACACCAATTTACAGAAGGTGAAGTGAGGCATTGCATCCTTCCAATGAACCTTCCACCATGAAGTGACCACACGATTGACCCACTGTTACACACACACGTGTATTATATATACTGTGGAATACAGAAAACATGTTAAGGACAACATCCTTACATAAGTAATTCACGAAAAGTCTTTCTACTAACAATCTCACCACCAATGCCAACCACGCGTACCAATCGACATGCTGAGAATAGTCCGTTAATTTTATAGAATAGAGTAAATGTGCCAAAGATAATGTTTACATCAACTATATTCATGACTAGTACTTATACTAACCATCTCACTACCAATGCCCATTACGTGTGCCAATCAGTGTTCTGAGACTCATACCCAGAATAGTCTTTCTACCATGCCTTTTGCTACCAATGCCAACCACGCGTGCCAACCAACGTGCTGTTAATGGTACTTCTACTATGTCCCTCCCCCCCCCCTCGAGCGCAAGTAAAAAGAAGCTCCGCACGGGCACGCGTCACCCAGGGCACCGTGCATAGAGCCAGAACAAGCCAGCAGCTTGCAGTAACCGGTAAGCGACCACGAGGAGAACGCGCTGGGATCAACGCGTGACAAGTAAGATCTGACTAAATCTTCCCTCCTTACTTTTCTAAAAGCAGGTTACTTTTAGCTCTTAAGCGCCCCGAGGAAGCCCAGCACATCAATTAAAAGGTAAAATATATTCATGAAAATACAGATAAATCCCGCATTGACTTCACCGTTAAGGACGTAATTCCACCACGCCTTTCTAATTTCATGTGCGGTAAAATTAAACAAGCGATTATCCCAGCGCCCTTCTAATCAGGGCCTTGATCGACGCTACAAGTAATAACGATAACAAACAAGTATACAAAATATTGATACTGTTCAGTTAAGAACACTACAGATGTTTTAATAATTCACTAACGATTCTTCCTACTCGAAACCGCCAGAATAACCTCACTCATTTCTCCTGGTGCACAACATGCACTCTTCAAACTCGATAGTAATAATAGTACATGTAACTGTTCCAGCTATCCACTCACAATGTATGAGGAATATGGGTTAAGAATGTCTTTTGACGCACAATATGATAAGAGAAATAGACATGTATGCATTGCCTTCCTGCCATTTCTTCCATTACAGGTACAGATACTACAGATCTGACCACGAACAATTTGAGTGGTAAGTTGACCACCAATATAGGAGCCACAATACGCTCTCTATCACAAACCGGTCCTGACGAAAGCCTATAGAATTATCACTAGGCAGAAACATGTTGACCACCAGACCATGAATAGTGCGGTAGATTAGTAACACGATCTACTCACGCACCACACTGTTTTTAACTTCCCACTTCACAAATTTTTGCAATAATTATTCTCTGACACTGTGAAGTAGGGTATTTTAATTGCACCACCTCAAAGAGCACACGCACGCCCTTCTTTTTCATCTCTGGACCCTACTGATAAACCAGTTGGTCTCCCTCCAGGTGGAGGACAGCATATGTGCAAAAACAAAACCCGATGATGATGGTGTAACAGTACACTAAGGCGGAGAACCAAGATATACCGCCAACCCCTGTGTACATATATGAGGGTTTTTAAGGGGACTACAAAACGCTACCGTGACCCTGGTTACACAGGACAAGTGGTCCATGATACATGCATGTTAAACAACACAAGACTCATATTATTATTCTTTACATCTACAACATTCTCACCTGAGACTGATACCCCCTGCACACCCGCTTGCATTTTTTACAAGATAGTCTCTTTGTCATTTATAAATTCAAGCCCCTGAAGAAGTGCCCCGTGTGGCCCGAAATACATTGGGCACAATTGTTGAAATTGGGGCACGATCGTTGAAATTGAAAATTTACTACACCGCCTTGAGAAAATGAATTTCCTGTGAAATATAACAGACAAAATGATGTTACAATTGTGAATTTTTTGCTTTTTTTATGATTATTGTTTATATGTTCGCTATTTTTAACATGCTTCAAAACATGTTCATTTAAGATTCATTAAGTGGATTTTCATGTTACATTTTATGTATTACTGGAAGCGACGGCACATTGCTATAGTGCACAGTGGTCAAGTATGAGTACTTGAAGTATGTTTGTATCTAAGTTGACATGTCAAGACAGCATGTCTACCATTGTAGCACGCTAGATTAGTATTTGATTAGTTTACTTTAGAAGAAGATAAAAAAGAAACAAAAGAAGGAGTGCTCCACCTTCCAAATACAGTTTCTTCAGTATGCCAATCTGTCTAGTATGACAAAGGAGATCTGGATGTGCTTCCCAAACGTACCAACAAGCTCGATAATATTGGGGAGTATGCTACAGTTGCAATTGGCAGGCATTTGATTACCAACATGTACAAAGCACTCCAGGCTGTCAACTCCTAACTGAGGATGAAGACATTGTGGGAGGTGGACCTCGAAGAGCAACTCACTGACAGGGAATGGGTGACAGCCTGTGCTCTCGTGAACTGGGTGTCGTTCAACTCACGATGAAAACTGATCCACTTCCTACATCCTACCTATCTCAACCCAATCATATTTAGCAAAATATACTGATTCAAGTCAGCGGAAGGCCCAAGATGCCGCTCTCCGGGGGCCACATCCTTACATTTGGCCTGGTCATGTCCGGGCGTGGCACGATTTTGGGTGACGGTCACGGACAGACTAAATGAGGCATTGAGCATGTGGCTAATACCTTCACCACAGCGATGTTTACTGGGTACTGTGAAAAAACCCAAGGGGAAGAAGATGGAAAACAAGTTAATGCAACTGGCCCTCGTGCTGGCAAAGCAACGAGTGGTCATTGGCTGGATGGGGATGAGGGACCCTAGAAGCAAACTATGGATGAGGGATGTAACGGAGTTGGCCCTAGCGGAAGAGATACATCTAAAAAACAATAGAAGGGATTACAAGCTCCTGGATGATCTAGAGGCATGAGGGGATGGGGGGGTTACACATGATCTTCTTAGCTATCTGGAGGAGGAGGGGGAGGAGGAGGAGGGCTGACTTGTTGGTTTATTCTTGGAACCATTTGATGCAGGCCTGATGCCCGTGGTGGGGAGGAGCAAGCACATCACTTCCAGCAGCTGGCTGGCGCTAGTGAGACGGTCATCGTCTTCATGGACCCGGGGGGAGAACAAATCCAGGGGGCTCTATACCGACAAGGATCGAGGCTCTGAAGGCAGTGCACTGCTGGTGAGGGTGGGATGTTTGGGACAGACTCTGTTGTGTTTAGCGCCAGTTTCATACTGAGAATTACAAATGTTATTCTATTGAATAAAGATAACTGGATTGACCGGGGAGGGTGGGGGGAAGATACGACGTCCGCAGTTATCCCTTGATTGACAATTTTCAACATTTGTTACGTAAAATCAATAAAAATAAATGTTAAAAAAGGATAAGGAATAAAAAAAGATGAAGCTGTCTCTAGAGCAGATCTAAAAAGTTTCTTTAAGGCACTTTTACTCCTGTCCACCTGGCCGTTTTAGTGCTATTCTTTCAGACTGTTGGAGCCTGACAAAAAAGGCCACAGAAAGAACTTCAAATAAGGGAAGGCCGACTAGACATCGCAGTCTGGCGTGTTGATGAGATCTAGTGCCGATACACCAGCCTTTATCTGACATTCCCAGACTCTACCAAGCTGCAGTAACAACCTGTAACAATATCCCACTGATGGACAGGTGCCAGCTTCCGACATACAACACACACCAGTGCCCTTCCCCCATCACCTCAATTCCAAGGAGGTTAGAAAAGTTCTATTATCAGCAGATCATGTACCAGCGATCAACCCCTTTCTGAAAGAGAGCCATGTCCTTCTCTGCTTTAAAGTTCAGCTGTCATCCGGTCATCTGTGCTTGATGTGCAAGAGGACATGAGGATGCTGAGGCAGGATATTTCCCTTTCATTGGGTACTCTGGCAGGCATTACTGGAATCACAATGTAAGTATATCACACAACGTATCTGCATCGACACCGTGTGAAAGAGAGAGCTGGGGTAGCAGGTGGGTAAACACTGTGGCAACTAGATATTACCAGAAGCATCGTTAACAATCGTGTCATCGGGCGCATTGAATAAATATATTTGCAGGTCTATTTTTCGTGGTTTTAAGTGCTGTTATTAATATAAACTGCTAAATAGCTAAAGGTTTAATTCAAGGCAACCCTTTCACTCTCTGATAAAGGTAAAAGGCCCTCTTTAAGACTCACTGTGCTAATGCTGTTTGGTGTTGCTTTTTAGCATCAGCAAATAACATGTTTTGCCGATGCTGTGCAGCATATTCCAAAGGAACAAAAAAGAAAAATAAAGGTGCGATGACGACGCTGCCAGAAAAAGTACCTCATGAATGACGAGGTATTCCTGGGCATGCGTCGCCAAACATGCACACGCCTACGAAATGACGCGGGTAGCACTTTTTAATTTACTGATCCAAGATAGAACGATAAATAAAAACAAATATAATTGGAGTAGCGCGAAAGTGCTTTATTATAAGGTGGAAATGTTGCACATTCCTATAAAAATACAGAACCACAGGTGAAACGGAGGAGCAGATGGGGTAGTGGAAGGCAAAGGAGAGCTGGCAGGAGGAAAAAGTAAAAATAAACACAGGTGGGGGAAGGAGGAGGAAAAAAAGCAGCACATGAGGAGAGAGTAACACAAGGGGACAGGGGAGCAACACACTAAGGAGAGATCAACATGGAGCATAGGGGGTGCGGGTATTTGGTTTGGGAGAAGCACACGAGGCAGAGAGCTGGAAAACCTAAGCAATCCCATGGAATGCTTAACCAAAAAGAAAAAAAATAGTTCCTTAAAAGGGAGGAGTGGAAAAATAAGTCAGGCAATCAAAAGCCAAGCTTCACAAGAAGGCAAGAAAAAGTGTTGTCTAGTTGTTATGTTGTAAATTTAACATGTGATCTTAATCAAGCAAATAAAAACAAACTTTTTAGATCATTTTATTTAGTACTATATTGTGAAACTCCAAGCATCTTTGTATAATTAGCAGTGACTCGCATGCAATGTTTTTGGATTTGTTCACTTATTTCAATTTTGAGGCATATAAATATGTTGTTTCCAATAGCCAATACAGATGTTGAATAGTTGATCAGAAACATGCATTTAACCTAGGGGGTTTCCAACATTGATTGAACTATGCAGTCTGTTTTTTGTTCAATTAGAATGCTCACAGTGAGAGTGAGTGCTCTAAAGGTAGTCTTTCCACAGGTCTGAAGGAGGAGATGTATTTCCACTAGCCAGTGATAATGCGACACCTACAGAATTTAATAGCATCTACTTAACTCTTCTCAAAATACTCATTATGTTGACACACTACAATGCCTGACAATCAACACTGATTAGCAACAAAAGTATGTGAGCTTTTTTAACCTATATCCTTAGAGCAAATGTTGTAAACCACTGCGAATTCCATTGATCATATTCTATTTGCATTATAAAACATGTTAGATTGCCCTATATGACAATATGAAAAATATATATTTTTTAAATAAATAAATTGGGAAATCGCCATTCTCCCTTGTTAGGCTTACTAGTTTTCTGGCTGAAAACTTGGGTGATGAGCAATTATTTCGTGATAACCCCTTCTAGAACCACTATACTACTATGAAAGGTAGTATTTATTTTAAAGGGAAAGGGGTAAGAGGGTCTGTTCCTTACTAGCACACTGCTGCCAAAATTGCTTCAGCATTGTTTAATAGTGGAACATATTCCTGGTAGGAAGGGTGTGCAAGAAGAATATTTATCTCAGTCCCCTACGAATGATTAGGAACGTTTTGGTAAGTTAGAAGAAGAGTGTGTCAGTGCATCTCTTCATGTAGGGACAGTGTGCTGCATTTCTAAGAAAGAGTGGATGATGAGTTGCATCAAGTGAAGAAATATATTGAAGACTGATGGTCGCAAGAGAAGTGTATTCATCAGAAGAGAAAAATCTTTAGTTGAAGTGAGTGATACAGTAGCGAGTGGGGTAGTTATGTGTGATAACAAGTTAACTTATCCAGGTCAGCTAAGGTTTTAAACTGATTGATGTGCATCATGAAGTCCTTGTGAGTCAAACTGCCCAAACCAAGAAATCATAATGACTTTTGGTGACTGAGTATGGATTCAGAAATTGCATGAGGTCATGCCCAACATGTGTGACTAGTGATGAACTAAGTCCAGTTGCTGTCTACGCCACAGGTAAAGGTAGCGGTTGATTTAGTGGGTCCATTTTATAATCTAAGGTCAAATCAAAAATCTGCATGGCTACTGGCTGAATGTTATAGTAAGTGCTCTAAGGTCAAATTCTTGCCAGAGTTGAACATGAGCAGGCTTATCTAGTTTCGAAGAGATGGGTTTCAAAGAAAGATTTACCTTTGGAAATCATTTTGGACAATGGTGTCTAAGTGCCAGATTTACAAAGATGGCAGGCAACGCAGTGCAGCACCCTTGCATGAGAGGGAGAGTAGAAAAGCTTCATATATACTAAGATATGGCACTTTCCTGCTCTCTTCCTAGTGCTGCCACACAATCGGGCTGCCTACCACCATGCAATCGCCTTTGCATCATAGTGCAAAGGTGTGTGCATGAGTATAACAAAACTTTTGTGCTGGAAGGGAATGCTTTCAGTACAAAATACTATGCCTAGACAATGTGTAATACTTTTACACCTAAGATGTGTGCTGTAGATTGCTGCACACGTTCAAAGCTGGAAAAGTTTGAAGTAATAAAAGTATTTCTACTTTTTACACCTGTCTCAAAGAGGCATTATTTTTGATGCAAAACCATGTCTAGTAGCATTGGTAGGTAGGGGTTTACATCAATAACCATTGGTGGTTGCATGAGAACGCCCATGTACCACCCATGGAACACCTTTGCAATGCTTTGTGTTACTTTGAAGCAGCAGTAAATCCAAAGTAAACATTTTCCACAGGTCTGCATTACTTTTGTGATGCTAAATCCAGTGCAAAATGTTTGCAAATCACAGCATAAATTGTATCTAAAGAGGTGCAATGTTTTTATCAAAATTTGGCATTAGTGGCTATAAAATAGTGCTGTGGTCTGGTTGAAAACATCAGTAGGGTGATTGAGAAAAGTGTTCAATTGGTGAATCAGGAAGAACATGAAATTAAAGAGGTAATTGAAGGCATATTATGGGCACATAGAAGTATCCCCCATTCAGTTTCTCTGATTGAGACTATGAAAAGTAGACAAGCTACCAGACTGTGTCTGGGTTGGACAAAATGTTGGTTTGACAGATATGTGACATTTGAGGAACCTGACCTAAACATTTGAAGATATTTTTTTTTTAAATTTAAGAAACATTATGATTGAAGAAGAGGAAGTGTGATCTAATGTGGCTGAAGCTTGTGGTGTTCTGTATCCATGTGATGATGCGGGATTCTGTAACCACTGCATCATCTCTCGAATGAGTGATTGCGATTGTTGGAGACTGGGTGAAGCAGACCTGTTCTCATTTGCTGGTGTGGATGGGGCCGTCTACATTCTACACTTAATAAAGCCTATGTTTGGTTTGTACATCGCTTCATGGGCCTACTTTCACAAAGCTGTAGGAGGTCATTCCAAGTTCAAAAATCTTTTCAAGGTTGTTAAATTGAGGGGCAAGGTGATGTGCATGAAAAAGACTGGTGGAACATAGAAAGAGTGTGTCAGAACCCCTTTCAGAGGACCACGAGGCCTGCAGGGGCTAATGGGACCAACCGTGGTGTTGGAGGACTTTTACTCCTGATGTCCCAGGGCCCGACCTACTATGAATCCTGAGCAACTGGGCCAAGCACATGACTCTCAATGGCAGCTGTGGACAAGCAATCAAAGGCTCTTTTGGGGGCGGGATTGTAGATACAGGTAAGTAAACATGACTCATAACTCAAAGTGCACGCAGTAATGTCAATAAATCGATGTCCTGTCAAATACTTGTTTTTATATTAAAAATAAGTATTTTATTTCTAGCTCTACACATTGAAAGAAGTATTATGACATTTGTAAGCAATAACATAATCACCTTGAAGTGGGTGCACTAGTGTTTAACAGGCAAATCCCTGAGCCACGCTCTTCCTTGTAACATGGTCGGGCTTATTCTCCATTCACTGGTTCTCACATCCAGGGTGCTCACTACTACTTACTAGTAGTTCACTCTGACTTTTGCGAAATAGTCAGAAGTGTCTCTGGTGCAGCAGCACCTTTAGCAGTGAGTCCCCAGAGGCCCGACAGGCCTGTATCTAGTCTTACACGCTCCAGCAGCACGAAAACGTTCAGTGGATGCCCAGACAGTGGGCACTTGCAATGCCCCAGTCCTCCTCGGTCAAGTCGGTCTGCACGCAGGACATGCGGCAGCACCTGGCAGGTGCAGGCCGGCCTCAACAGCGATCGGAGGTGTTCCAGGCTTCCGTTGGTGTGATAAGTTCAGCTTTTCCCAACACGGGGGAGGGGGTTGATCTTAATGCTCCCGACTGGGTCCCAGTAATGGAGCGAAGTGCTCCCAACGTCCCCCGGAGTCCATGGGGCAGGTCAGGTGACAGGTCTTGGTGCTAAATTCTGATCCACGGGTTGCAGCTTGAGTTTTTCCTGGGTGATGGCTTGAACTTTGCAATTACTCCGAACTGACAGACCCTCCTGGCATATGGGGTTGCAGCAAAACCCACTAGAAAGGCATTGACCTTTCCTGCGCAGGCACCTGTACCACGGTTGCCCCTTCTGGCATACAGGGTCGCCGCAACAGGTGGTACGGGCTTCACACACCCCCGTACGGTACTCAATTTGTGGGTCAGTCCATGGCAGCAATAAGCTGCTATGAGGGTAGCTGAATCAATCCTGCAAACAGGTAAAGACCTGTTCAATGCACAGCTATCTCCTCCCACCTTGCACTGGAAGTCCTCTCAGCAGGACTTCCCATTGGACCCCGTTCCCTCCAATGCTCTCCTCTAACTCACAGGGCACACTGGTCTTGGCAAACTGTCTCCAGGGCTGGTGGTATTGGTTTCCCTGGGCGATGTCCCTTCACCCAGCACAGAGATTAACAGCCCTTGGCCCGCAATCCTGGTCAAAGCCAGAAGTCTTGCAGAGCTTCCCCACTCCATGCAGCCCATCTTGCTGCTTGGCAGATGACAAATTGTCTCAACCTCCCCTTCTTATCGTCTTTTTTCAGACACCAAATATGATTTAGGGTCTGGGTCTTTGAAATTTTCTGTTGGGGTACTGCTTCTTTTAAAGTGTACACTTCTCGCTCTCTTCTTGAAAGGTTGTCTGTTACAGCAGGAGAGACTCCGAAGTTGATATTCCCACTACACAGGAAATGGGAGTGACTAGAGTTCACACCCGGATGTCAGTGACAGTGATATGTGCATCAAAAGGTTAATCCCATGCTCCTAGCCCTACTCTTTATGATTCTCCTTCCTGAGATGTCTCCAGGCCCTTTCCTTGTGATCTATCACTGAATCAAAGAGCATCCTCAAAGCTTATACAGTTACTCACGCACCCTCTGAATCATCCAATCAGGCACTCATACACCCACTGATTCACCAATACACCTTGGTATGTATATTTAACACTCATAAGCTTTTGAAAAAACACTCACAGTCACTGGATAATGTCATCAGTGATGTAATTTGAGATGTCATGAGTGATGTCACGAGTGATGTCATGAGTGATGTCATCAGTGATGTCACTGACCATGTCATGATTGATGTAATATGTGAGGTCATCAGCAGTGCATTGCGGGGGCACGAGTTATGTCTAGGCCTGGGCGGTGAATTCCGCTCCGCTCGCGGAGTTTGCGGAGTTTCTCGCACTCCGGGTTACGCGGAGCTCGCGGAGTTCCCAAAAACTCTGCTTCGCACAGCGGAGTTTTTTTCCTCACTCGCGTTCACCAACGTCAAGTTGGTGAGGGCGAGCGAGAAAAATCCACCTCCCGGCGAGATTTTTCCTCGTTCGCGATCGCCAACATCAAGTTTGCGAGCGTGAAAAATAAACCTCCCGGCGAGATTTCTCAATGCGGGGGGTCAGGTTTCTCATTGCGAGTGGTCGCGTATGCTCGCGACCGCTCGTGTTGAGAGACTGCCCGTTCGCATTGAGAAAGCTGCCGCTCGAGTAAAAATCTATTTGAGCGGCAGAAAAGGTAAGCTTGCGCTGTGCATGGTGCTGTTCGCAATGATTGCACAGTGCGGACAAGCATCCGGCACTGTGCAATCACCGCAAACGGCATTTTTTTATCGTACTCTGCTGCTCGCGGAGCTCCGCGTAGTGCGACAGAGTTTTTTTTGCACTTTGCGTAGCTTCGCGTAGTGCAACTCCGCAAACTCCGCCCAGGGTTAGTTAGATCAGCAGACAATAACTGCTGAATTTCTCTGGTTTTGTGCATGTGAAATCTGAGCCTAACTATAACGTCCCCGTAACAGATTTTTTCAGTGAAGCTCTAAGGTGTTTTAAAGTCTATTTCCTAACTATAATGGCCCTGTAACCTTTGTTTTTTTCACTGAATTTCAAAGGCTTTTTACATGCTAATTCCTAACTATAATGTCACTGTAACCTTTCTTATGATTGCGCATTGTGGTGGCCATGACCTAGGCACATTAACTGGAGTACGACTGGAAATCCTAATGAAGGATACCTTTGCTGAATTGATGATGATTTTCCCTCACACTGTCTTGGTGTACTCTAGCATATGCCAAAGACAGAAATGGAAGTGGTCAAATCAGTTGTGTCCACAGATTGATAAACCCAGGAAACATGTTAATAAAACTGTTTCTGCATTCCTCAGAGACCATCACATTGGCTGTATCTATAACAACAATCTGCGTTTTGACATGCATGGAATTCATAGAAATGATAGAGTGCACTTTAAAGATTAAAGCAATAAGGTGTTTCTATGTAACCTGAAACTCTGCATCCGATCTAATGTGTAGCAGCCATATACACATAACCAACACAACAGCTCTTGTCAGACCCACCCTAGTACCTGAAATATTGGGAAGTTTTTTCTTAAGGTATTTTTTTTAGTTTTGACAGTCTTCACGACGACATTGCGAATGAAAATGGAAAACAAAAGCAGACATTCAATGACCATCAACACATCCAAAAATAAGATGTAAAAAAATCCATTCTGAACATTGCGCTACATATATTACTATATACATACTTCTGTAAAAGCATGTACTAACTTTCTTTATAAACCATCTTTCAGAACGTATTTTCCGTTTTCACGGTTATTCAGGACGTCACGACGATGTCGTTAACCGTGATAATCACGTCTTTTCCATAAAGTCTAAAACACATATATCCACACACATTACAATATTTTACACACTAGGGATTTCTTACAGTATTCTCTAAAATCATGTTTTTCAAGAGAGTTTCTATAAAAACTATCTCTTAAACCTATTTTCTGTGTTCATGGTGACGCCTGAGATCGCGATGACGTCGGTACCCGTGATCACTGCGAATACGTCGTGAAAACCCAAAGTAAAAGTTGGAATTCAATAGTCACCACCACATTAAAAATGTATAACTAAATAATTAATTATAACCATCACACTAGATAAATCACTATCTAAATAACTCTATAAAAACATATATCAGAATCTCAATATCTCTATAAAAGTGTGTATTAATGATTCACTGGTATATTTTTGTTTTATATTTCCACCAATATTTGTGAAGACGTTGAGATAGTCGCGGCGTCCCCGCAATGGTACACAGGGGGCAACCCTGGCGGTCGCGTCGTCGTCGCGAATATTGCACACGATTAAAAAAACTAATTTTGGACACATACATTGTGTCACTAACCCCCCTATTTCTCAAACATGGGATCAGAGTACCTCTACTCTGACCCCTTATGTTAGCTTTTTCAGAACTTTTCAGCCCTGGGAACCATTCCCAATCAATCTAATGGGGGCTGCAACTTTCTGTTCAGGTTCCGTTCAGCCAATCAGAGCATTCCCATTGGTGCAAGCATTCCCGATGAATCGCGAAACCACCGCGAAATATCCTCGACCAGAGATATCACTATAATGTTCGGCTTAAATTTCGCAAAACTACTAAACAGATTTACACCAAATAGGCAAAAGCACTTCATTGAACCAACATCTACCTACCTGCCAAATTTGGTGTAAGTCCGTTCAGAAGTTCGGGCTGTAGGTGTGGCTAAAGTTTCCTATGGGAATTAACATTACAAACGCATCCTTATTTCACGCCCCAAATTCTCGGCCCTCACTGCACGGATCACCCCCAAACGTTCTATGACAACCAGAACCTACCTTTACACTTTTTTGGGAAAATTTCATGAAGATTGGTCAAGCAATGCCAAAGTTATAGGCAAGTCCAAAAATGCTTTTCCTATTGAAAACTAGGTCCTAACTATAACTACCTACTGGTGACCTCCAGTAGGTATTATATATACATATATATGTATATATATATAGATATATGTATATATATATATATATACATATATCTTTATATATATATACATATGTATATACATATATATTTGTGGTGGATTGAATTGCCGGCGCGCTCCGCCGGCGTGTGCGCCACTTCTCTTGGGTCCCTGGCGGTCTGAAGGAGCACAAAAAAACTGTGAATATATATATATATTATATATATATATATATATATGTATGAGAAAAACTCGATTTCGCTTCTGCTTCACCAGAAAAGACGAGCGTGGACCCAGGGATAAGTGCAAATTCTTTTACTTTATTGCCACCAACTTGTCCGCCATGACGCGTTTCGGCCGGAAAACGGCCTTGATCACATGACACGTCCTCAGACAGTGCTACCGCTTTTAAAGTGCTAGTGCAATGAATTATATCATAGACATAAAAGACATTTCATATACAAAGATTTAAAGCATAAATGCTGATTAACACTTGTACATTCCTAAGACCATACTTGTAATTGCTTAAAACCATATTTATAATAATATCCATGGTTAAATCCAAATTCATATAATAACGGTCCTATAAAATCATATCATATTAGACCATGATTCTAAAATAAAAACATCCTTTTTGTCATGTCTATGTATATTAAAATAACATTGTAACTATCCCAAATTATCCCAATTGTGAACCACCATATTAACTGTGTATTCCGTCACTTACAATTTTAGTTGTCACAGCTTAAAATGATGCAACTGAATAACTGGTTTTCAAATATACACTCATTGGTCAATACATGGGTAACTATGCTACCCCTATGTTGATACCACATATCATTCCATCTCATCTAAAATAGTATTGTGCAAAAAACGCATGTATATTTTTCCTAAAGTGACGGTGTGCTTACCAAAGTGCCTAAAGTGAATATTAAAGTGCATATGCTAAAGTGATATTATTCTATCCGCTGCTCTCTATTATGAACATAATAGTAAATATAGCAGCAAATTCCTTTAGGAAGTTTTTTAACAGTTATCTATTATTGATAACATATACTCAATCTTTCTTTAACCCTCAAATATCTGACCTTATAATTTACAAGATTCGTCTAGGTTAAAGAAAATAAGGTGCTAATGATTAACAAGTGCAAATTGATGAAGGACATATCATACATTATTATCTAATCCACAGTTGATCCCATAATAGATTCATAAATAATTCATATACATTATAAAATACAATATATACCAACAATTAAATACGATCCATAAAAACAACTGTTAAATAGCAATAAATATCAATAAAATATCCTAAAATCAATAAAACTGATTCAAGCAATAAATTGACATGAGGAACATTTAAAATATTTCCCATATTGTACTCTATAGATGCCATATACATTATTGATTTGGAGCTTCTTGGCGATTGATGGGAACACACTTAAAACTAATATATATTATACTTTGTAGATTTGTCATTCTCACTATAACAGTGCACTGCTCTTAATATCCTTCCCATATATGTCTAAACCTTAACAAAACTGTATCAAATATTTTATACAATACAGCTCTGTCTCATAAGAAGGTATATAGGTCCTCGCTCGTGTTAAGACCTCCAGGATGTTTGCAATCGAACTGTAATATATAATTAGTTTCTAAGCGTCTCAACTTCGACTCACGATCCCCTCCTCTTTTCTGTGGTGGTATTGAGTCTACGACATAATATTTCAAATGTTTTAGATTACTGTCGTGGCAGGATTTAAAATGTCTTGCAACAGGATAGTTGACATCATTATTAGATATGGCCCTGATATGCTGAAGAATTCTCTTATGTACAGGTAACTTAGTGCTTCCTATATACTTCAAATTACAACTACACTCTAAGATATAAACTGCATACTCAGTTTTGCAGTTCAGATGTTGATTGATTTCCTGTACTTTCTTATTAAAAGCTGTTATGTATGTAGAAGTATTAACGCCATACTGGCAAGCCTTGCATGTGGAGCACTTATAAAATCCTTTTCGTGCAGTTTACCATATGCCCCTACTCTGATCTTCCGGGCTGCTCTTCACCAGCATATCTCCCATACTTTTTGTTTTTCGAAATGTAATCATGGGATTAGTTGGTAATGACTTACCTATCACTGGATCATCCCTTACTATGGGCCAATTGCGCCTAACTATCGACCTTATTTGTTTTTCCTGCCTTGAAAAGGATAAAATGAGTCGTGTTTGTTCATGAGTCCCATCACATTTTTTACTTTTTTATGTTTTATGTCTGACTCTGCATATATATATATATATCCCACTGGAGGTCGCCAGTAGGTAGTTATATGTAGGTAGGTAGTTATAGGACCATCTTTCCATAGGAAAATAGTTTTTTGACTTGCCTATTAACAAATTTTCATGAAATCTTCCAATAAAAGTGTGCCCATGCTAAGTTTCAGAGCAATTTGTCAAGCGGGGGCCAAGAAAAAGGAGGGTAATAAAAGTGTGCTTCCCATGTTAATTTGCATAGGAATTTTGAACATGACTACAGTCCGAACTGCTGGATGGAATTACACCAATTTGGCAGAAAGCTAGCTCTTGGTCCAGAGTGAGTGCCTTTTGCTATTTGGTGTACATAAAGAGTTATTAACCCCTTCGATGCTCATGACGAGCTCAGCTCGTCATGCTGCGCGGTCGCGCTGTGCGCATGACGAGCTGAGCTCGTCACGACCACACCCACGATCGGAATGTCCAGCACCTGGACGGAATTCCGATCGCGGCGAAGCGGTTAAAAGAAATCTAAATTTGTATATCTAAGGATGCGAAGGCTCTGCGAAGGCTCTGCGAACCCTCCCGATCTCGTGTTGAGAGCTGATTGTTTGCCAACACTTCAACTAGGAAGTGTTGGCAGCCATCTTGGGACTTGGCTTCAGCCGAGTACCTGAAAAAATGTTAAAACAAAAGAAAAGGGAACAGGGTAGAAATACCCTGACCCCTGAGCTCTGGTCCTGGGGTCCCAGAGGGACCCCGCCAGGGCAAAAAAGCATTTTTTAAAAACATGTTGCAACTCCGGTGATAATGTAAAAAATAAAACAGGCGCAAGCTCCCCTGCTTTTTTTAAAAAAGACCCGCCGGCTGGGCCAGGTCCGGGAGCATTGTTTAAAAAAAGGAAGGGGCACATGGGCCCCTGAGGCTTTTGGAGCCCCCGGAACCACCACCTTCCTGGGCTTTATTTATCAAAATGGCAGGAAAACAGACAAAACATTGCTGTCACCCACAGGGAGGTGCATGTTCAGCAGCTACTATGTGTGAGAGCAATGTCAGCTCCCTCCGAAAGCAGGGAGCCAGAATGGACCGCATGGCATGCAGGCTCCCCTCGATGTCCCCAATGCTGCTGATTTGGTGCCTTGGGTGGACTCCAGGGCACCCAGCATTTCAAGACCAAAATTGGCTCGGGTGGAGGGCATGTGGCCTGCTCTCCCATTGACTTGTGGCTGGGCCCTGGGGCACTGAATCACCAGGGTCGAAATAGGCCCGGGGAGGGGGTTCACACAGCCCACATCCATCACTGTATTGTGGCCAGGCCCCCAGGGATGGGGTCCCCGGGGCTGAAATGTGCCCAGGGAGTGGGGCCACGCAGCCACCTCCCCTTCTAATAATTGGGCCGGCCTCCCCACCTACCATAGTATTATGCAGAGGTCTTCCTGCATTTTGCCAGGATGATGAACAGCTTACCAAATGGCCCCCAGCACATTTCCCACTGATTTTGTTGACACGTTCTTCATGCTGAGAAATGTGAGGACATCTCCACCAAACAAAGAAGCGCTTACTTCATATAGCTAAGAGGAAGTACCCTTGTTTGGTGGAGATTTACCTCTTTGTAGTCCCATTGTCCTCTCTATAGGAGGATTCATGTTATCAACGATTTCTGGATAAAGATGTAGAAGTAACAATCACATTGCTAAAATGCAGACAAGTCCACTGGAGGCATTTGCTCAAGGACTATTACACAGATGTAGTGTAGAATACACACTGGACATTTACCCAAAGAGGTAGCAGTTACTAATTAACCAGAGGAAAGTACTCCACTTGAGTAGATATTTTGTGCAAAACTGTGGACAAAGGAGCAGGTGTGGTTCCATTGTGTCCCAGTCACTCACACAGCTACTGACACACCCACACAGACTCAGACACTGATACACCCACTCAAAGACCCATCATCATGAGTGATCTAATATGTGAGGTCATAAGCAGTGCATTGCGGGGGCTTAAGTTATAGTTAGCTCAGGTAACTATAACTGCTGAATTTCTATGGTTTTGTACGAGTGAAATTTAAGCCTAACTATAACATCACTATAACCTTGTGTTTTTTTAGTGAATTTCTATGATCTTTTTAAGTATATTTCCTAACTATAACGTCCCCGTAACCCAGTGTTGGCTTGCCGAGGAGTACTGCGGGGTGGTGGGGCGGGGGAGGGGCAGGGTGGGGGGTAGTGGACTCAGACATACAAGGGACAGAACTCAGAGGGAGTTCTGTCTGTCGTAAGTCCGAGTCCACTACCCCCACCCTGCCCCTGCCCTGCCCCGCCTCACCGCCCCACAGCACTCCCTCGGCGAGCCGCCACTACCGTAACCTTTGTTTTTTTCAGTGAATATTCAGTAAAAAAAACAAAGGTTACAGGAACGTTATAGTTATGAGATAGAATCTAAAAAATCATAGAAATTCACTGAAAAAACCCAAATGTTACAGGGAAGTAATAGCTCAGATTTCACTTGTACAAAACCATAGAAATTCAGCAGTTATAGTTACCTGAGCTAACTATAACTTACGCCCCTGCAATGCACTGCTTATGACCTCACGTATTACATCACTCATGCCATTGTCAGTGACATCACTGATGACATCTCAAATGACATCACTGGTGACTTCATCCACAGAACCACTCAAACAGTGACTCATATACCCACTCACAGAGGAACTCACTCACCCATTCAGCCGCTCACACACCCACTCACTCACACATACAGCCACTCACTTACCAATACACCTACTCATACAGCCACTCACTCACCTATATAGACTGGACTATGCCAGCGTGCTCTAGCTTGGGGTCAATAAGACCGAGATCTCAAGACTTCAGAGGGTCCAGAATGTCGCCGCCAGAACTCTTCTTGCCATGCCCAGCCGCTGTTCCACCTCTAGCACCATTCGACGGCTACATTGGCTGCCAATGGAGAGGCGGCTGGTGTTCAAGTCTCTCTGCTTTGCTTTTAAGATCTTGAAATCTTCCACCTCTAGTATAATATCCGGCCTGCTTTCGATCTACACTCCCTCGCGTCATTTGCGCTCTACTGGCAAACATTTTGTTTCTGTACCACGGGTTAAGAGGGCCCGTGCTGGTGGTCGCTCGTTCCGTGTTCTGGCTGCCAAGCTCTGGAACGATCTTCCGTCTCACATCCGGAGTATGGACAACTACTTATCCTTCCGTAAAGCACTAAAGACCCATCTGTTCCCTCACTAGGTTTCCCCCTCTTTTGTCCTACTTGTCTTTCCTGGCCCTTCTTATCTCCTCTCCCCTGGATACTCGCAGTTTGAGCCTCTCTTTTGCTATTGCGCCGGGACGCCCCGTTGCTGGGGCAGCTGTGCGCTCTACAAGTTATCTTAACATAACATAACATATACAGTTACTCATACAGTTACTCATTCATCCATACAGCTACTCAAACATCCACTTACCAATATAGCTACTCACATACCCAGTCACTCACCCATACAGCCTCTCAACAGAGCCACTCACACACCCACACAACCACTTACATACCCATTCACACATCCTTACAAGCGGTCACACATCTACTCACGCACCGATACAGCCACTCAATAGTCACTCTCTAATATAGCCACTCCCACACCTACTCGGTTATCCAAACACCCACTCAAACAGCCACCCACTCACCCATACAGTCACTTATGCACCTAATCATTCATCCATACTGTCACTCACATAGCCACTCAGTCACCCATAGAGCCACTCACATACCTACTCACCCACCCATACAGCCACTCACTCAGCCACTCACTCACCCATACAGCCACTCCCACTCACTCAGCAATACGTCTACTCACTCAGCCATTCACTCACCCATACAGCTCCTCACACACCTACTTATTCACCCATACACCTAAGCACATCCACTTTTTCACCCATACAGCCACTCACACACTCACTTACACATCGTTACAGCCACTTACACGCTCACTCGCTCACCAATAAAGCTAGTCACACAGCCACTCACTCACCCATACAGCTACTCACACACCCACTTATTCACCCATACAGCTACTCACACAACCACTTATTCACCCATAGAGCCACTCACACACCCACTCACACACACATATAGCCACTCACCTACCCACTCAATCACTCACGAATACACACAGCCACACAGCTACTCACATAATTTATGTGTGAAATAGTATCACTGATTACTAGTAAACAAGCA
The DNA here is from genome assembly GCA_963921515.1 of Calotriton arnoldi. Taxonomy (NCBI): domain Eukaryota; kingdom Metazoa; phylum Chordata; class Amphibia; order Caudata; family Salamandridae; genus Calotriton; species Calotriton arnoldi. The sequence continues at coordinate 1,934,761 of CAWUFW010002732.1, forward strand.
TACTAATTTAACTTTTGTAGCACCGTAGCATATATTTTAACAGTCGAAAACATTAATGAAACACTTTTAGTCACTGGATGATGTCATCAGTGATAGCATCAGTGATGTAATGTGAAATATCATCCGTTATGTCACAGACCATGGCACTTAGTGATATAATATGTGAGGTCATAAGCAGTGCACTGCAGGGGCGTAAGTTGTAGTTAGCTCAGGTAACTATAACTGCTGAATTTTTATGTTTTTTATAAGTGAAATCTAAGCCTAGCTATAATGTCCCTATAACATTGTGTTTTTTCAGTGAATTTCTATGTTGTTTTTAACTCTATTTCCTAACTATAACGTCCCTGTAACCTTTGGTTTTTTCTGTGAATATCCACTGAAAAAACCAAAGGTTACAGGGACATTATAGTTAGGAAATAGAATTTTAAAAAAACATAGAAATTCACACAAAAAAAATGTTACAGGGGGGTTATAGTTAGGCTCAGATTTTACTTGTACAAACAATAGAAATTCAGCAGTTATAGTTACCTGAGCTAGCTATAACTTACGCCCCTGCAGTGCACTGCTTATGACCTCACATATTACATCACTTATGACATGGTCAATGACCTCACATATTATATCACTCATTACATGGTCAATAACATCACTGATGACATCTCAAGTGACATCACTCATGACATCACTGATGACATCATCACTTGAGTATGTTTTCAAAGACTTTATGACTGTTAAACATATACACTAACCTACTACAAAAGTTAACTTAGCATACTAGGTGCCCTACTACTGAGTGATGCTACTTCTCACATATATTATGTGAGAGGTGTGTTTCACAGTACCCACTCATTTACCTACTACTAGTACTTAACTTCATCATTCTTTCCTTCTGTCCCAGCCTATCAAAAAATTGTAAATTCCAATCTCGGCATGTGCCACATATTTCTGCCCAAGTGACTTATATTTCATGGCTTCCATGACGGATTTACACCTGTTCCAAATTTTTCCTTTCGACATTCGTCAACCAAAGTGACCGACTAAGCAAAAGCATAGCGCATGATCAGTGACACCCCACTATTCCATAGCTAAACCTCTACCTAGCTTAATCCCTCTAACTTACCTGTCAGTAGAGTAACTTTCCGTACTGCCAAGTATAGGTATTTGTTGAAAGTAATTTGTGGTGGAAGGCAAGGCCAGGGTGTAATTTGGGACCAAGTGCCTGATTTAGAGTTTGATGGATGGGATACTCTGTAACAAACATGACAAATAAAATATATCCCGTTCCCTTCCCTTTACCACAGTATATCATTTAGAATCTGTGCACTGTCTTATAGCGGACAAGATATCTGTTATATTTCACGTGTGTGATGGAGTATTCAATCTGCCTCTTCTAAGTTCGGAGTCAGGGTAGAACAGGGCCATTGCAATTAGCTATAATAAGTTAATAGATTATCCCTTACGGCTGCCCCAAAAACATGTAGCAGTTTAACAGACTCGCTAGCATGCCTCCATTAATGTTTCACATATAAAATCAAATATACTATTAATTGAGCATGATATACGCCTTACTTATTAATGAGAGGTAATTTACACACAAAGTGTCTGTTTAGTTTCACTATAAAATCCTATAAATGAAAAAAACACTTTTTGATTATGGTGGTATTCTGGCTTAATTCCTTGCAGTCAGTGCTATTCTTATGTGATGCATGTGTGGGGAAAACTTGGCCTTGTGACTAATCACATCAGAAACTCCAATGACCCTAGGGAACCAGCAAGGTTCTGCTACTGTGCTACTATAAACAAGTGTTTGCACTGTGCATTTCAATGTGTGTTTTTAATTTTTGTTTCTTTTTTGATATAACTACTCCTGCTGCAGGAGGTCAACCATTCTGGCTGAAGATAGCCGCCCGGCTGCGATGCCAGAGGATGGAGGCCGTCGTGGCAGAGTACTACCAGCTGGTGGTCTTGGAGGAGGAGGTGGAGGAGGCATGTGCCTCCAGTTCCTCCTGCCAGCCAGGCCTGCCTGCATCCCAGCCACACCAAGGCCAGCACTACTGGCAGCTGGGGTCCACCACTGTTGCGCAGTGCAACAACACCCCCTCCTCATGATTGACATCATTGACAAACCACCTCCTCCACAGCTCCCTACATGCTGCTTCAGCGTGGCCAGCAGATCCTGGCTCAGGAAGTGGCCTGCCTGTATGCCCCCATGCATCCCCTTTGAGCCCTTTTTGTAATGTACATTTTTGGTGGGAGGGATTGTATTGTGGTGGGTGAAGAGGGTGGAAATCGGGAAAGGCAGTTGGGGAAAGGGTCAGACATGATGAAACATTTGGGGATATTTGCTTGGGGAAAGGGGTGGGTCTGTTATGGGTAGAAAGGGGTTGGTTTCCTTTGTGAAAAAAATGTTTTTTTATTTCTAATGTATATCACTCACAATCTGTCTTTTGTCTTTGCACTGCTTTTTAGTGCAGCATTGTGGTTTTTTTATTGACAAAAAGCTGTCCTCTAAAACAGTCATATACTGCACATCGACGTCTCCCCCTTGACTTTCCCTACTTGAAGCCCCACACAAATGATTTTCTTGAATGAAACAATCCAGCAGACTACTTGTCTAGGATTGGCTGAAATAAAGAAACAATTGCCCCAACCATTTCCTCTGTTGCCCTTTTTAATGATTGGCAGAATTTTACAAATTACACAGAAGAATAATTAAATAGCATGGTGCAGAACAGTACATTTAATTCTTCATTTTCGAGTCCTGGTGGGTGGTTATTGTGGCCAGCAGACATCAATGGCTGTCATGCTCGTTTTCTCAATTTCACACCTGGGTTTAAATCTAACAGACCTGATCCCTAATATATACAGTCAACACATTCTGGTACTATTACCACTTATTCGGTACGAAATTTATGTCGACAGTGGTTGAAATTCCACACTGTCTGCAGTGAAGCAGCATCTTTCTCTCTTGTCAGAGGACATGAATTTATCAGACTTTCTTTTAGGTCCCAAATGCCCTCTTTCTAAAAGATTTATATGTGCTACCTATATTGAAATTTGGAAATTATCCCAGATGGATGCTGCTGCACGCTTAAAACAAATTGACCAAGATAATTTGGATAAAGTGTTTGCTGTTGTTGATAATAGCATTAATACGTTGTCATCTCATATCTATACCTTAAACAATATTGTCTCATCTGTTATTGATAGTGTGCAAAGTGGCATCTCAATGCTGCATTATGGTCAAAGTCAGCTTAGATCTATTATGCAGTTTAGCTGGACACTTCAAACACTTAAAAATAGACACGTCCCATGGCATTACTTGAACAGTACTGATTTGTGTACACCTTTTAATTTGACAGGTAAGCAACAATTAATGGCAAAGAAAGACGCAACCTACACATTGCTGCATTTAGAAACATTAGAACAACTCCCTTTCACTATAGCCGAAATGCCTTTGGTGGTGTGGTTGATTCACTGAGTTATTTCACTGCCTATTTGAACATTTCAATTCACTGCTTGCATGAAACATTTTCCTGTAGGTAGATACGAACACTTAGGTAGCAATTACATACATGAAGTATGGTCACTCCTCTATGCCTATCGTTGTGAATGTAGTGACAAGGATGCTTTTATCTTATGGTGAAGAATGCTACTCTACTGTTGGACATTCACTTGTTTGTAAACATGTAAAAATTCATGACACGTATAACACTTCGGTGCCCAATTTAGCCTGTTTTTTAAAAGGAGTCCCGGTTCCCGCAATTCTCCCCTTCATTATGGTACTCTCTAATGGGAGTTATCTAATGCTTAGTGCTCAAGCTTGTTGCAGAATGCGGGCTGGAATCCCGTATATTGTGTCCATTTCCCAGTTAGTCACTTGTTGCAATAACATCTTGTTTCCCCCTCCGCATAGGGTTATAGATAGCTCACTGTGGCCTTCCATTCCAAATTTGAAGGCAGAGTTTAACAAGCTGAGCAGACTCAAAGCATTATTGTTTCAACAAGAAGTAGCTCTTACATCTGCTTGCAAGACCTTCGAATTGCAGGTGGCTAGAACCTCTAGTGAAATACAGTCATTGTTAAACACTAACCTTCTCCTGCATTTCGTGAAATTGGTGCATCAGATTTTTAACGCTTCTAGTACTGCCGGCCTGACCCACTTTTTTAAGGTTGTATGCTCCTAACTCGTTAGTTCTTTTCAGACCATCTTTGGAGTAATCCCGGCTTTTATCCACTCCATTTTTTCTAGTGCATTCGGAGGATTCCATTGTCTGTTATTCCTCATTTGTGGCATTCTCATCCTATTCCTGCTTCTCCACAATAGATGCTTCTTTTGCTAGTGCTCTGGAACTAGCATCGCTCCAGCACTACCATGAGCATATGAATCATATCTTTTGAATGCTCCTACTACAAGAACTGGATCTTAATTGCTCTTTGGCATTTCGGCCTGTCTGGTTTACCTGCGTACAACCCGTGTTCCACTGCATCTGGTGTCTCTTTGAGTGGGCACAGGACAAATGCCTGGCTTCGCAGTCACCCACCTCCTTTGACTTTGGACTGCGAAAGAGTCCCTTGGCGACCCATTTTCAGAACTGTCCTTTAGGCCTGGGGCTTCAGCACAATGCAAGGTTTGAGCCTTTAACATATGAGGAGATCTGTGCATCGGCAAATGGATCAGAAGAAACAGGCTCTATTCACTCAGAAACAGGTTGCCATGTAATTGTCTCAGCGTCGGCTGAGCCTGAAGAGCATGTTTGTTCTTTGGAGCTCGTGGCGTGGGCTGTTGACCAATCATTATGTGTGGAGTCGACTTCTTTCATGGAGTGTTTGGCCTATGGAATGGCAAATAACATTATGGATTCCTTCGAAGCACCTTGATTTGACAATTTTTTCTAAATTTCAATTTGCTTCAAAAAAAATTCTTTTTTTCTTTTTTTATTTGTTTATATCTTTATAACAAATGCTTTGGGTGTGTTCACCTACACAGTACACTAGTACTACTTATTATATCTTTGGTGCTATTATCCTGACCAAGGCGAGGGTGTCATTTGTTTCTTGCATGGCCCATTGTAGTTTTCTCTATATTAGCCTAACTGTACATGATGTAGGCCTCATTTTCCTTTGCAAACGTTACTATATAAACACGCTTGCCTTTGTGCCATATTGAACTTTCACACGGAACCTGCATATGTTTTCGCGTTCTGTTCTTTTCCTGGGATTTAGTCTGAGCATCACCGACAAGGTCAAACAACAATGTCCCTTGTTATTCTTTCTGTACAGGCACTAGCACCTAGACATAACACAAGAATGCAGCTGTTGTTTATGCTCATGCACATTCTATCATATAGATGAGTACATGAGCCACAAACAAATACATGGAGCAAGAGTTCAGAGACAAGAGCACTTTGTCCGCTGAGATGTAGAGCATCCATCTGTGTATGCTAAGGTACGTTGTCTGCCGGTAATCCCAGAGAGCTTTTCATATAATCATTTAGCTCTAGTAGCAAGGGGAAAGTTAGGTCACTCTGTCCTATAAAATGACAGCGCTTTTCATGGTATATGGATTATTAACCCTGCTAACAGTATTTTATTATGCATTTGTTTTCTAATTGTGGCACGTAAGCTGCATTTCAGAGCTCGATAGGTTGAATAAATATTCTAAACTTCCTTCGTTTCTCCTTCTTATGTTATTGTGGACAAATATGAGTGATTGAGTGAAAGGATGTGTCCTGCTACCCCAATTCCTGAGAGGGTCGAGAGTTTTCTGTTCCAGGGATGCTAACTCACTTGTTTCTCTGGTATGATTAGGAGGGCAAGTGAAGCACTATAGCTAGTTGGACTCATAGACACTGAGATGGTATGGTGACTCAGTCTCTACATACTGATGTTCTATGGTTCCAGCATAGTTCTGTTCTAGAGCAGAATTCCTGCAACAGGATCTCAGCATGAGATCTGTCGGAACAGCGGAGGATTTACGTCCCTAGATATAAATACATCTTTTTTCTTTAATAATTCCAAAAATATTGAACTGATTTACATCAAATTACAAAAAGTACTCTTTCTGGACCAATATCTAGCTTTCTACCAAATTTGGTGTGATTCATTCAAAATCACTATGGGAAATTGCATGAGGAAAATGTGTTTTGGGACTCCCTCTTTCTCTGCCCTCATTTGACAAATCACCGCAAAACATTCCAGAAAGCAGCTGAAGTGATTGACATACTAGTTTTAAAATTTCGGGAAGATTCCTCAAACGGTGCCAAAGTTATTAGCAAAACAAAAAATGCTTTGTTTATGGAACCTATGTCCTAACTATAACTACCTACTTTACCCATAGACCAAGCGTTTTTTGTTTTGCTAATAACTCTTGCGCTGTATTACAAATCTTCATGAGATTTTTCAAACCAGTGTACAACTTACTTCAACTGCTCTCTGGGAAGTTTCAAGATGATTCGTAAAATGGGACCCAAGAAAAAGTGTGTTTTTTGTAGTATTTGAACACTACTACAGCCCTAACCACTCAACAGATTTACGCCACATTTTTCAGTAAGGTAGAGCTTGGTATAGAAAGGGTGCTTTTTGTAAATTGGTGTAAATCTGTTCAGAAGTTTGGGAGAGTTTCAAGAAAGAAATGTATACATATCTAAGGACGCTGATCCTTCACAGATCCACCCATGGGTGCATGCGGGGGGGTTAGGTGCAGAGCCTCCAGCAAACCCCCACTGCGCATGGCCAAAGGCCATGCACAGCGGAGGTTGTCTTAACATACAGTAATTATATATATCTTTACGTTAAAAAACCTTAGCGATGTACTGAAAAAACAAAAGGTTACAGAGACGTTATAGTTAGAGTCACATTTTACCCACACAGAACCAAAGAAATTTGGCAATTATAGTTATACTTATAGTTATAGTTATACTTATCTGAAGAAACTATAACTCATGCCATTGAGTAACTTTAGGCCATGAGTCATAGATTCCTATATATATATATACATATATATATATATATATATATATATATATATATATATATATATATATATATCTGTCCAACCACTCTGCATAACACAGTGTGGCGCACACTTGAGTGGGATGTATGAAGGTTACTTTATTGTAGTCCCGTAGCTGAACAAACGCGTTTCAGCCATGACGGCCTTCGTCAATGTCCTCGTCAATATATATATATATATATATATATATATATATATTCACTGAAAAAACCATAGGTTTCAGGGACGTTATAGTTAGTTGGACATTTCACTCGTACAAAACCAGAGAAATTCCGCTGTTATAGTTAGTCCAGCTAACTATAACTCGCACCCCCGCAATGCACTGCTGATGACGTCACATATTACATCATTCATGACATGGTCAGTGACATCACTGATGACATCACTGATGACATCTCAAATGACATCACTGATGACATCACTGATGACATCATCCAGTGACTGTTTGTTTCTTTAAAGTTTAAATATGTTTTATATATATGCCAAGGTGTATTGAAGAATGAGTGGGGGTATAAGTGTCTGGATGAAGGATTTAGTAGGTGCGTGACTGACTGTTTAAGTGAGTGATTAAATGTGTCTTACTGAATGCATGGGTTAGTGACTAAACTGTGTGAATGTCTGTATCAGTCTGTCTGTTGTTGTATAAGCTGATGCATGGGTTGGTCAGTAGCTACATGAGTGTCTATATGAGTTATCGATGTTTGCCTGAGTATTTGTATGGGTGCCTGAGTGTGTGTGTGGGTGGGTAGGAGGTGTGTGACTCTGTGCATAGATGTTCGAGTGGTTAATTCACTGGGTGTATGGGTTCAAGAGTGCATGTGGAAAAAGCTATATGGGTGGGTGAGTGTGTGTATGGGTGTGTTGGTGAGTGAATGGATGTCTCAGTGGTACATGTCCAAGTAACTACATATGTAAAAGGCAGTGTATGTGAGAGTTGGAGTATATAAATGACTATACATGAGAGTCAGTGATTGTGAGAGTGGCTGTATGGATGAGTGTGTACTTGTATCAGTGATTGTATAAGAGAGTAAGTATGCGTTTGTTTCTGTATGAATAAGTGATGTGGTGTGTGTATAACTGTATAGGTGAGTAAATGGAAGTGTGATTGATTCTTAGCATGACTGACTAGGTGTGTGAGTAACTCTATGGATGAGTGGCGATTTGTGTGTGTCTGTATGGGTGTATGACTGCATGTGATAGTGGCTGTATTGAAGAGTGACTGCATCTATGAGTGATTGTATGGGTGAATGAGTGGATGTGTGTGTAGACCTAGGAATCAGTGAGTGCATATGTAGTAACTGGTATTGGTGTGTCGATGGTTTCGACAATGGTAGTCTGTATTTTACAGTGGGTGTATCAAAGGTTATATTAGGGTGTGAGGAGGTGCATCAGATTTTTATGTGGATGATATCTTCAGTGATGTCATCAGTGATGTCATTTGAGAGGTCATCAGTGATGTCTTCAGTGATGTCACTGACCATGTCATGAATGATGTAATATGTGATGTCATCAGCAGTGCATTGCGGGGGCGCGAGTTATAGTTAGCTGAACTAACTATAACGGCGGAATTTCTCTGGTTTTGTACGAGTGAAATGTCCAACTAACTATAACGTCCCTGAAACCTATGGTTTTTTTAGTGACTTTCTAAGGTTTTTTAAATGCTAATTTCTAACTATAACGTGCCTGAAACCTATGGTTTTTTCAGTGAATTTCAATGGTTTTTTATGCTAATTTCTAACTATAACATCCCTGAAACCTATGGTTTTTTCAGTGAATTTCAAAGGTTTTTTAAATGCTAATTTCTAACTATAACATAGCAGTCTCGTTTTCAGAGTGATGGAGAAAGGTGAGCGTGGCCTCCAAACACCTTTAAGCAATCCCACTGTGTGGGATTTACTGGAGGTAACAGGAGGGGTAGTTAGCCCCCAACGTCAACCTTGGGGGCAAACTACCCCTTTTATTACCTCCAGTAAGTCCCACACAGCAAGATTGCTAACTTGTTATATCAGGCCCCGCCCCCTCCCTGCACCACTGTGCAAACGCACCCCCTGGCGTGTTGTAAGTTAAGGGATTAAGTCCCCTTGAATCCTGAGGGTCCCTGGGGGCCAACTAGCCCACCAGGTACCTCCAGTAAGCGCCACAGAGCTGCGTTGCACAGAGGTGTTCCGAGGCCACGCCCCTTTTTACACCACGCTGCAAACACGGCTTCTAGCGCACTGCTGCTCGGAAGATGAAGTCCACTTGTGTCCTGAGGTCCTGTAAAAAGGGGCGTGGCCTCGGACCATCTCTCTGCAACGTAGCTCTGTGGTACTTACTGGAGGTACCTGGTGGGCTAGTTGGCCCTCAGGGACCCTCAGGATTGAAGGCGGCTTAATCCCCCAATTTACAACGCGCCAGGGGGCACATTTGCACACTTGTTTTGTTAGGGCCCCACCCCCACCTTGCACCACTGTGCAAACGCGCCCCCTGGCGCATTGTAAATTGGGGGATTAATTCCCCTTGAGTCCTGAGGGTCCCTGGGGGCCAACTAGCCCACCAGGTACCTCCAGTAAGTGCCACAGAGCTGCGTTGCAGAGAGGTGTAAAAGGGGCGTGGCCTCGGAACACCTCTCTGCAACGCAGCTCTGTCGCGCATACTGGAGGTACCTGGTGGGCTAGTTGGCCCCAGGGACCCTCAGTATTCAAGAGGAATTAATTCCCCAACTTACAACGCGCCAGGGGGCGCGTTTGCTGAGTGCTGCAGCGAGGGGGCGGGGCCTCCAGCGCGATGCCGGCTTTTTTTAAATTTATTTTTTGTAGAAGGGGGGCTGTGTGGACTTGGGGGATTTGGGGCCCTGGGGACCCATCCCCCAGGGCCTGACCCGTTTTTTTACTTTAAAAAAATGGAAAGGGGGCCGCCCTCCTGAGGCCAATTTCGGCCCGGGACCCCATCCCCCGGGGCATGGCCACAATTTATTTAAAAAATATTTTTTTTTTAAGGATGGGGGCTGCGTGGCCCCCCTCCTGAAGCCTCTATTGGCCCTGGGGATCCCATCCCCCGGGGCTGTGCCTCTTATTTTTTTAATTTATTATTTATTTATTGATGGAGGGGGCCACTTCTGGCCCGGGGACCCCATCCCCGGGGCCTGCCCTTTGTGTTGGGGACCGTGGGGGAGCCCCAATGCCCCCACGGTCCCGCTCGGCTCCCCGCCTCCTGCGGGAGCCAGCATTGCTTTTGAGCAAGGGAGCTGCTGACATGCAGTTCCCCTTGCTCAAGCAATTCTGCTTGCTTCCTTGAAGCGAGAGCAGGTTTCCCTGCTCTCGCTTCAAGAAAGCAAAGCAGCGTTTGCTATGCCAGGGCGAGAGCTGTGCTCCCGCCCTGCCATAGCAAACAGCAGTGTCCCGGGGGTGGGCACCCCGGGACACTGCAGGAGCTGGCCCTGGGGGGTGGCGGTCCCCAGGGCCATCAAGGGCTCCAGGAGGGGGGCTGCGTGGCCCCCCTCCCAACATTTAAAGCCCCAGGGAGGTGGTGGTCCCCAGGGCTTGGTGGTCCGTAACGGACCCCTGCATTTAAATAAACATTGCCTCGGGGAGGTGGTGGTCCCCGGGGAGTGTGGGGGGCTCTTGCCCCCCACAATTCTTAAAAACAAAAAAAAACACAGCCCCGGGGAGGTGGCGGTCCCCGGGGCTGCGGGTGGCTGTGTGCCCCCTGCATACAATTGATAAAGCCCCGGGGAGGTGGCGGTCCCCGGGGCAGCATGGGGGGTGGGACCCCCCCACGCATTCTTTTTTAAAAAAGGCCCAGGGAGGTGGTGGTCCCTGGGGCTGCGGGGGGTCCGCGTGCCCCCGCACATAATCAGCCTAGCCCCGGGGAGGTGGCGGTCCCCAGAGCTGCGGGAGCCCCCAAGGGCCCCCGCTATTATTTTATTGACAATGCCCCCGGGACCTGGCCCACCCGGGGGCCTCATTAAAATGAAGCGTGGGAGCCCGCGCTTCATTTTTTAAAATGTTTTGGCGGGATTCGTGACCCCAACGCTAATTCCGCCAAAATTATTTTTTTAAATGCTTTTTGGCCCTGGGGTCCTTGTGGGACCCCCTGAGCAGGCCTAGGGGTCAGGGTGTTTCTACCCTGCCTCCTTTTCTTCTTTTTAGCCTCTTTTTCACTGTTTTTTTGTGACTCGGTTCTACCAAGTCACAAGATGGCTGCCAACACTTCCTGGTTTGGAGTGTTAGCAGCCAATCAGAGTGAAGCTCGTGCCCGGGAGGGTTCGTGAACCCTCCTCGGTGCTCAGATATATACATTTTTTCTTTCTTTAATTTCTCAGCAACTACTGAACGGATTTACACCATTTAAAAAAAAAAAGGTCTCTTTCTGAACCAAGGGCTACCTTTTTGCCAAATTTGGTGTAATTCCGATCAGCAGTTCAAGCTGTAGCCTGTTCCAATTTTTCCAATGGAAATTAACATGGGGAAAACGCGTTTTGGGACCCCCCTTTTTTCTCTGCCCCCGCTTGACGAATCACCCCGAAACTTTCAAGACAGGAGCTGACCGGAGCGCCCCATTAGTTTTGAAAATTTTGTGAAGATTCGTCAACCGGCGCCAAAGATATTGGCAAAACAAAAAACCCTTTTTGAATAGAAACGAGGTCCTAACTATAACTACCTACTGGCGACCGCCAGTAGGTAATATATATATATAAAATCCATAATGCTTTTTGTGGGGAATCCATGGACGAATGAGGGTATAGCATTGAGAGCTACCAAAGTAAACCAGCTAATTAATCATACTCTCCACAAAAATAAAGCTCTCACCCAGGGAACTTGTTTAATTTAATCCAAGTGCAGGCAAAAACAAAGATGCGTTTCAGCCTCTTGGCATTGATTCCATGATTGAAAATATTTCTAGCTAACTCATCTAGAATTTTTAATGCTTTTAAGGACTTGGAGGTGAGGATTATGCTTTCTCTTTCTTAGCTGTTTATTAACATAATTTTCACAGCAGCCAATTAAATTTTAACATTCATAAAGACTTCATGTCCCAACATTCCTTTAATGGCTTCACCAGCAATACACCAATCCGCTGGAATTCTTCGATTCCTGCTTCTGTTCAGAACCTAAAGAGGAGAAAAATGTGTAATTCCTAATCCACCACTGAATGCATCGCAACAACAAATGAGTATCAACAACCCCATCAAGCAGACATTAGGGTGGATATAATACATCATGCAACATCCAACAATATTACCTCGTATGGTGTTCCGGGTGGGATAATCCTTGCCTCCGAATCCTTAATAGAATTTAAAATTCTAGACGCGTTAGCTGGAAAACGTTTCATTCTATGTCAGGACCGGAAGCTTCAGTTTATGCTTGATCAAAGCTGATCCAACACCACTGAGGCTACATCTAATATAGGTTTGCAGTAAAAGGTCCTGAAGGTAGAATCGGAGGACCAGTCAGTGGCCCTCATGATATCCTGTAATTTGAAATCCAAAAGAAATTATTTAGAAGCCATTGCTTCCCTGACCAAGTGAGCACCAAATCTACTGGTGCCAACACCTGCCTTCCCCAAGAGCCACTTCACCTATCTTGCTAAGGTGGCTGAAGAAACCAGGCTAAAAGGCTTCTGAAGAGAAATTAACAATTGGCCATAAATGGATAGTTTAGAATAATTTGGAAAGTGTGGATATGTGATCGGTCTGGAATCATTTTTTGTTCACCTTGAAAAAGTAAAAGAGGGAAATTTGGGGAAATCACTCTACCTGTTAAATCCATTGCTTTTACATCTGATACTCTCCTGCAGGACACCAAAAAAGAAGCATGGTTAGCTTCACTGAGAGTTATTTCTGCGAAAGGTCAGAATTAGCAGGCCATCGTTGAAAAAATGAAAGAACAATGTTCACATCCCACAAGTAAAAATATTTGGGACGAGGAGGATTACTTAAGTGAATACCTCGGATGACTCAACTCACCAAGGGGTGATCACCCACAGGTTTTCCATTCACTAAGGAATGCCTGGCAGAAATAGCCGAGTGATAGTTGTTAACCGAGGAACAGGCTAGCATCTTAAGAAGCCAATTCCACTAAGAAGCTGATGACATAGATAATGATGGCCCCCAGGGAATCCAGACCCCGTTCGTTGTGCCAACCCAAATGACGTTGCCAAGCTGAGGCGTAGCATTTATGAGTGGCATCTGACCAGTAATGGAGGAGCAAGATTGAGACTGTTCCGAAAGGCCCGGCAGGAACCAGTGGTCCCTGAAATGTGCCACACCATGAGAAGTAGATGGTCCTGCATCACCAAGGGGTGCCAAAGGCCCGACAGAACCAGGCGGAGATCTGGCAATGGAAGAATCTAGGACAGGCAATCGCAGGACATCTCCAGTAGAACGGAAAACCAGGGTTGAGATCTCCATATTGGATTGATCAGAATTAGCTCTGCATGTTGGTTGCGGGCTTGGGCTGACACTTTGGGAATCAGGAGGAAGTGATTGGAGAGGCGAGAGGCAAACATATCTGTGTCACACTGGCCCCATTGATTCTGGAGCAATAGGAAAATGGACAGGTGAAGCTTCCACTCGCTGGCGACTCAGAGATGCTGCAAGTTCTAATCCACCACTAAGTTGTCGCGACCTGGGAGATAGTCCGCAATCACTGAGCTGCGGTGGAGGAGGCAATAATGCCAAAACTCTCTGCTTTTCTCCAGCAGAACCTGGGATTAGGTGCCGCCAAGTCTGTTGATGTACTAGACTGCGGAGATGTTGTCCATCCTCAGCAGTACACAACAACTGGAGGTGTACGGAGCTAGGGTCTTGATAGCGAACGAGCCCACCAGGAGCTATAGGCAATTTATGTAAAGCTGATTTGTCTGTGTTTCATCGACTGCCAGTGGAGGTACTTCCTCATCTGTCCCCCCCAACCCCATGGGCTGGCATTCGATTTGATCACTACATCTGGGTGGGAGGCGAAATTGGACATGTGGTTGAGCCACCATTGCAGTTCTGCTCTGGTGTCCGGGGTGATATTGATCATTTCTGAATATGAGACCTCGTTGGAGATGACAGATTTGCAAACAGTGGAGGCCCCTGTAGTGCAGAGGGGCTGGAAAGATCGCCTGTATTGAATATGCCAACAGGCACACAATCCTGGCTAGCATCCTCAGGGAGACATTTTCCTTGTAGAGGACGGAACAAATCTCTTTTTGGACTGACTTCCACTTCTGCAGAGGAAGGGAGAGGGCAGCTTACACCAATTGATTTAGAAGCCCAGGAACTCTATGCCTTGAGTGGGAGAAAGGATGGTTTTTTCCGGTTTGCTAGGAAACCCAGATCTTGGAGCAATTGAACAGTCCCAGACAGATGGGTCATTAATTGGTGCCTGTCTTACGCCATCAGGAGAATGTCGTCGAGATATGTGATAAGATGGACTTCTGTGGCGCGAAGTTGTTCCATGACCTCCACAGGGCGGAGGACAGACCGAAGGGAAGAACTTTGAAATTATACCACTGACCCTCCGAAACAAATTGGAGGAATTTGCAATGCGGGGGAAAAATGGGAATCGAGTGGTAAGCCTCTTTCAAATCGAGATGGAACATCCAGTCTTCGTCTTGGAGAAGATCTCTGAGAAGGTGAATCCCCTCCATCTTGAAATGGCAGTAAAGGGTCAAACTGTTGAATTCTTCCAAATTGATAACCAAGCGTTGACCTTTTCCTTTTTTGGGGATCACAAAGATGTTGCTGCAGAACACTGCAAGATCAAGGTAGGAGTAGCAAATTGCTCCTATCTGGAGAAGTTAGAGAATTTCATCCCGAATAAAGGATTGATCTTGAATGGAAAAAAGGAGGGGTTGCGGGAGGGAGTGCTGAAGGGGCATCCCAAAAAATTCCAATCTGACACCGGAGACAGTCTCCAGAACCCATGAATCTTGTGTGATAGACCTCCCTTTGGGAATTAAATGTTTTGTCCTGCCCCCTAACGTAACTGAAGTGCTGGAAGCAGTGTTGAAATTTCCTTGAGCTCCGAAAGAGTGTCTGCCATAGCGGGAGTGCCCTCCGTGGCCTCTGGAGGGGTAGAAAGTGGGGCGCGACTCAGCGCCATAGGAGCGGCTTCTACCCTGATAGGCTCTGGAAGGGCCTTTTGTATATGGATAGCAGGGCGAACGACCTCTGTATCGACCGGCCTGTCCAAAGAGGTGCTGGCTGTGGAACACCTTATGCAGAGAGGACTACGCCTTGTCAAGGGCGCTAAATGTATGGACAAATTTTCCTGTGTCCTTGACAAATTTGTCTCCAAAGAGGAGACTTTTAGCATTTTGGCCCAATTCTGCAGTGGCTAGTTCAGCGAACTTGGGGTCTATACAAATGAGTATGGACCTACGGCGCTCCACCAACAGGGTGCAATTAGCGTTTCCCAGCAAGCATAACGCCTCCTGGGCCCAGCCGGCCAAACGTTTTGGGGTCAACGGGTGAGCCCGTGTCCTTGGTGGTAACTGCCATCTGTAGAATTTTACAAAGTGGCCCTGTCAAGTCAAGGATCTTATCTTGACAATCCTTCCAGGACCGGTCAAGCCCTTTCTTGGGGTCCTTAGATGAGCATTTGAGGAAGGTTGCTAGATTGGGGTCTAATTCTGAGGTTTCTGTCATTCTACCTGGCATGTTGGGGCAAGGGCACTCGGACAGCAAACAGTTGCACACCTCCATATCATAACCTTTGCAGATGTGGTCATGGACGCAGTCTGTGACAGGAGAAATGGAAGCACAGTCCGAGGAAAGAGGGTGGATGATGGAGTCTGGGTCAAAGTCCAGGGGGTTTCGGGAGGGGGGGTTGATTGGAAGAAGAAAGGCGTAGGTAGTCGCAATGGCTCTTCTTTTGTCGCTTTTGTTGAGGGGAGAGTGAGTCTTCGGTATCTGAGGTGGGGGAAAGGGACTGGTCAGAGTCAACATCTTGAGAAGGAGAGGATTTTGCCCCCCCTAGTTGAAATAGCACGTGCTGAATACACGTGGCCAGAGGGTAAAGATTGGGATATGCGTACCACAGCAGCCATGTGGTGCCAGTCACCTGAATGAGAGCCGCCATTCTCATGGGACAGAGGAGGTGGGGGAGGGACTCAGAGCATACCACTGCAGATGGCGTGTGAATGGTTGGAGGGCCGCAGCACCGGCTCTATTGACTGATTGGGTGGCTGAGGCGTCCAAAGCCTCCACAAGGTTTTCTTCAAGGAGGGGCTGCTACTCCTCCTCCACGTTAAGATCAGAGGGCTCACCACCATTAATAGTGGTGCTCTGTCATTTTTTACTGTGAGTAGGTCAAATATCGAAACGCAGGACATAGTCAGCGGAGGGGGGCAACCCCAAGTATATAGAGCCACCAGGAGGCAAACAGAAGTGGTGTGGGAGAATCTGCCCCAAAGGCGAAGCCTGTAGACAATACTTTACTTTTGCACACATGGGCATAGGGAAAGAGTTGGGCAGGGCCTCTCCTGCAATCGAGAGCTCAGTAAGGTGCAGGTGCTCAATCGCGAGGCAGCATGGCTCGCTCTACACGATATTTCCAGGGTACCCTGCAGCACGTGTAACGCGCGGGCAGTGAGCTAGAAAGAGGACAGAATTATCTGAGTGTTCAAACGCCATCTTCCTGACTACAGGGCACCCACGTTGGTTGCTAAATAAGCGGCGACGTCCCGAAGGGAATGCGTAGAAGTTAAATTAGTAGACTACACCAAGCAAGGCAAATAAGATTGTCAAGGCACAATAGCAAAAAATGAAGTACTTATCTTAGTGCGAAGCAGGAAAGAAAGAGGATTTAAGATGGAGACTTGGCATTATATCTGCATGGGTATAGACGGATTGGTGTATTTCTGGCAACGTCATTAAAGGAATGTTGGGAAATGTAGTCTTTATGAATGTTAAAATGTAATTGGCTGCTGTGAAAATTATGTTAATAAACATGTGAAGAAACAAAAAGCATAATCCAAAGCCTCCGGTCTTGACATAGAATTTACCCCACATAGTCCACCTACAAATAGAGTAACAAAATAAACTAAGGCCAACAATGTAATCAACATTGTCAGCGCCATCTTGGAACTGTAATAGAAGAGAATAACCTCTAATGCCATATGCTGCTAACAGTTCACTTTCTCACATATAAATTTTGCAAAAATTGTCATTGTTGCAGAACATTGTACATTGTAAAATGAAACAAAATGGACTTGCATCAATAATATATTCACAATGCTTGGTATGAAACTTTCAACTGGACCGGATTAAGATACTTAGGGGCCGTTAATGCGCTACTACCAACATCCTGCCCAGTGGGCATCTGAAATTAGCATGGCGACTAGAAAAGTACTAAAAATACTAAAAATGACGCCCAATTGGGCAATTATTACCATGTAAAGTCCAAAGCCACAATAAAATTAAATAATGGCAAATGTACAAAAAAGAAAGATCTTTTTTTGAGACATAAATAAATATAACAAAAACAGTTCATATAAAGTATCCCATAATGTGCTAAATCCTTAATCCAAAATCCAGTTTATCTGTGTTTGAGTCCATCACCTTGCAGGAAGAAAAGACGATGAAGAAGAAAAAGGTAGGCGGTAGTCCGCCATAAATCCAAACATACAGTCTAGTGGTTCTCCTTCCTTTCCTCCTGAAATTAAAACAAAATATCCTGTTCTTATTGCAGATCTTTAGACTCTAAAACGGTTATATACAGGAGAGAAAAAAAAATACCACTGCTCTTGTTACTATAAAGGTTAAGCGCAGCATATACAATGTGCATTAGTAGTACATACCATGATGATAAGATGCATCACCCTGCTTATTTAGATATAGCCTCATGATGATAATGACCCAGAGATGTGGGTAGACTTCCTTGTACTGTGTCTGATTGCTTCACTCGTTCCTTTCCGTCCTCTATTAAAATGTCTTCACTCCTTCTAGTGTGTGGCACTTTACAGGAGGCTAGCTAGCTATTCACATTGAGCACCTGACATGAGAGAACAAATTTATTTGGGGTATTTGTTGGCTGTTTCATTCAGAGATTCATATGTTTGGGATTTCTATATGTTAGCAGGTCCGAGCCTTGTTCACTCCACCTTCGAGGATGAAATGAAATCATACCTTTATATTGGTTACACAAATATATCAAACACAACAAGATGATTGACGGAGTGCTGAAACTTTTCAACCACTCACCCCCAGTCACAGATCTGGGTTTAATGCATGTTCTTTTGCTCACTATGCCACCCAAATTTGGACCCAGCCATATGCAAATCAGTCTTGACCCTGCTCCTCATGGGAACAGTGTAGTATGCTGCCCTCGTGCCCCTGCACGAGGACCCTCTGTCATGTCATGGCTCGCGCTGCCCCGGCTCGAGCTGTGACGCTGCGTGTGTTGACAGTTGATGTTTGACAGTTGGATTCAGTTGATGTTATGCTGTGCCGTGCCTTGCACGCAGTGGGATCTGAGACTTTGGAATAAAGTTCCTGCTTACAACTATGTTGGCTCTAAAGTCATTACTACATTTTACTGGTGACGAGCTGATCCCACAGAGGACCCACGCAGAACCAGAACAAAAACGACACTCACCGTATTTACGGAAGATATCCACAAGGTGGACGACTTGTGTCGGAGAGGAGGTACAAGGCATCCAGAGAAAGAGACTAGCACACCGCTGCGGTGTGTGCGTGCAGGAGAATTTTATGAGAGGAAGCATGTCTCACGACTGAGCTTTTCAAGTCAAGAGGACCGGTGTGGAGGAAGTTGCCCAGAGCTCACGGAGAAAGTTCCGCTCTCTTCCTCTCTTGTTGAAGCAATCTATCACTGCCCACGGTCATCAGCATCGGAGGAGTCGAGGGGTGGCACAACCCTGTGACCGATTCCTGTCACAAACCTGGCGGGAACACATGTGAACGGAGCCTCCAAGCAGGGGAAAGACCACAGAGGTAAGGGGAGAAAGTTTCGAGTTCTGGGCCCCGTGTGGTGAGGTCTCATTACGTCAACCTGTCAGTAACGGAGACTGACACTCTACTCCTGAGCTACAGAGGCCGGCGCACCACGCCTCCTGAGGCGGAGTCTGTTCCCGTCTTCACGCCCCGTGAGGAGCAGCACAGTGCCGCCACAGAGCAAATAGTGATCGATGTCGACGCCAGGGGAATTGCCAGCCGGAGTCTGTTCCTGCCTATACCGCTGCATGAGGTGAAGCACTGCTGTAAAGGTGTAACGCGAGATCTTCGCCACATTAGGGGAGCTGCCTGCTTTCCACACACATTCACACGAGCTCAGCTGCTGCGTCCTGTCAGCCACGGAGGTGAGAGTATCTGTATCTGCGAAAAAAAAGGGGAAGCTGCCAGAAATTTTACGCTGCCACAAACCTGAACCAATTTTTATCCCACTCGCTCCCCAGTACTTGACATCACGTTTACTTCACCTGTGGAAGTCAGAACGTGACTCCTCTTCACGCACACTCACGTTTGTGCCCTGTCACTAAGTTACGCTGGTTACCAGGATCGTTAAATCATTAACATCTAACTTACTGTGCAACTTTGCACACCCTTCAATATACCAAACAATTTGAAGTATTTTAGCGTGTACATTGTGTTCGTTACACTGTGCTAAACACATGAAATTGTATTATTCTATATATTGGCTTATTGTTTTTTTAACCAGTCATTTCTCTACTCCTCACAATATGCAGGCAGTACAACCACCGCCTCCTTTTCTGGACTCACCTGGAGATCCACCCATTAGTTGGCTCCATTGGTTTGACGCATTTGAAACATACTTGGGGGCAATAGGAGCACATAGATTCAGGCCAGAAAGGAAAACATTTTTGTTACTGCACTCACTAGGGTTTGAAGGAAGAGCAACCCTCAAACACCTCCCTGAGCCTGTGAGGGTTGAAAATGAAGAGTTAGATGAGTACCAAGAAACATTAAGAAAATTAGCAAGTAGATATGATGTACAGCTGAGTTTAGTAGTAACTAGACAAAAGTTTTTTAAGCGCATACAAAAAGTGATGAAGACGTAGACACTTATGTTACCGCACTGAGAAAATTAATTGCTGATTGTGAATTTGAAAATTTTAGTGAGCAGTTGGTTCGTGATCAGTTTATTAGCCATTGCAGTGATAAAAACATCAGGCAGAAACTCTTGTCATTAGGGAACCCTAACCTTGATGAGGTAATCCGCATCGCAAAAAGTATTGAAACAGCCATGGTGTCTGTCAAAGAGTTAGAGAGCAAAGCTGTAGAGACTGTCACTCCTGTACGTGTAAATCATCAGATAAAGAGAAGGGAAGGCACTCAGAGTAGTTTTTTCAAAAGGACAGACATCTGTTTCGATGTGGTTACCCACACACAACAAAAATGGGAGACCTTGTCCCGCAAAGAATGCTGTATGCAAACTGTGTGGTAAAATGGGGCATTTTTCTAAAGTATGCCAGGGAAAGAGGAAAGAGCAAGTCAGGGTGAATCAGGTCAATGACAACAGTGACAGTGATTCTGAAGTCCTTATGTCAGAGATGAAAGAGATGGTCCTAGTGGTCAGTGATAGTGATGTCAGAACAGGTGACCCAGCTGATTGTGTGGATCCCTATGCCAACATCCGTGTGGGTGACAAGAGTTTACGCCTTCTTGTGGATTCAGGTGCGCGTATCACCATGATTACACAATCTTTATTTGTCGAAAGTTGGGGTGAAAGACAGTTAATGCCTCCTGATCGCGCGCCAGTTTCCTATGAAGGTTGTAAGATTGTTCTCTTGGGATATTTTGAAGACACTGTGGAGTTTAAAGGACGACGAATTCATGGTAAAATCTATGTAGCTATCAAAGGACTAAACATACTAGGATGGTTCCATCAGGGGCTTTTTGACATGATGCTTTGTCCTGGTGCGAAAGAACAAGTGTTGGCCATACGTGATGTCTCTCAGGTAGAGGAGTTATTGAACATTTACCTCAAAGTATTCTCTGGTGACCTGGGGAAAATAAAAGGTTTCAGACACAGGATTAAAGTAAAAGAGGGAGCCGTCCCTGTTAAACACAAGTTGAAGAGTGTTCCTTTTTCTATCAGAAAGGATCTCGAGAAAGAACTCGCTGTGCTATGCAACAGAGGTGTAATCGAGCCCATCGAATCTTCAGACTGGTTGAGCCCATTGGTCGTGGCTCGGAAAAGGAACAATGAACTCAGAATTTGCATAGACTTGCGCAGTTTAAACAAAGAGATATGGGTGGACTCTCACCCACTTCCCAACATCACTGAAGTGTTAGCCATGGTCTCCAGTGCCAAGTTCTTCAACAAGCTAGATCTTGCTTCAGCGTACCACCAAGTGGAGTTAGACAAAGAGTCACGTCATCGAACTGCATTCAATTCCCCATCCGGTATTTTTCAATTCTGCCGCATGCCTTTCGGACTAGCGTCAGCGGCATCAGTCTGTCAGCGTCTTATGGTAAACCTACTCAAGGGTCAGAAAAATGTGGCTATTTTCCAAGACGACCTACTTATACATGCCCCTGACAAAACCACCATGACATAGTGCTCCATAAGGTTTTATCTATTTTTCAACAACAAGGCGTTGTGCTTAAGCGTGAAAAGTGTGAGTTCTCCAAAGATTCTGTGGAATATCTGGGCCACATTATCTCGAGTGCAGGTGTCACACCTAGACCCGGGCTAGTACAAGCCATTGTAGATGCACCTACGCCATCCGACAAGTCTGAGGTCAAGTCATTTCTAGGGTTGAGCGAATTCTACTCACGGTTCATCCCAGACTATGCCACGAACGTTCGACCCATCTCTAACCTGCTGAAAAAAGAGACAGACTTTGTTTGGGACGATGAGTGTGAAGGTGCCTTTGCTTGGTTGAAGACTCAACTTAGCCATGTCAAAGCTTTGAAACCTTACAATCCAGCACTGCCATGCACATTAACTGTTGACGCAAGTAACTATGGGCTTGGGGCAGGGCTAACCCAGACCATTGGCAAACTAGAACACACCATAGGTTTTGCCTCCAGGGTACTGAAAGATACGGAAATCCACTACTCTGTCATTGAAAAAGAATTATTGGCGTGCTGGTGGGCTATTGGAAAATTCAAATGCTATCTCTGGGGAAGGAAATTCACACTTCAAACTGATCACAAGCCCCTTGTGTCCATTCTAGGGAACACCAATTTCCGTAACACCACACCACGCATAGCAAGGCTTTCCTCAAGGCTCCTCCAATTCCAATTCAATTTTGAACACATTCCTGGGGGTAAGAATGTACGAGCTGATGCTCTGTCATGGTTGCCAGCCCCAGGTAACAACACAAGCGGTCTTGAGAAACCCAATAGTGAAGATGAGCTCGAAGACTGTTTAGTCGCAGCAATAGAATTGCAAAACATTTGCTCGCTAAAAGAATGTGATTGGAGGGTGGCAATGAATAATGATGAGACTCTTAAATGTGTCAAGAAGTACATTGTTGAAGGGTGGCCCAGAGAGAAAAGTGTGAGTGTGGACATCAACCGTTGTAAAAATATGTGCTGAATTGTCTGTTGAGGATGACCTTGTCATCAGATACGATAAGGTCATACCCCCCTTCGCCCTCAGGGAGTCTCTCTTGTCCGATTCACATCAAGGTCATCTAGGCGCCACCCTCACCAAACGCATAGTGCGTGAGTACTTTTGGTGGCCCTAAATGGATAGAGACATCGACAGCATGGTACATGACTGTCCTATTTGCGCCAGTAGCGACAAAACCTTACGTGTCTCCAATCCACCCCTCACATCCATTCCCCTTCCGGACGAACCCTGGGAGAAATTGGGTATTGATGTTCTGGGTCCTTTCCATGCCTTACCCCTCCAGTGTCGCTTCGCCATAGTCTTGGTGGACTACTACTCTAAGTGGCCCGAAGTAAAATTTGTCGCCAAGGCTGACTCTAATGAAATTATGGAGATCATGAAAGAGGTGTTCATGCGGGAGGGTTTTCCCAAAACCATAGTATCAGACAATGGTGTCCAATTTGTGTCGTCAGAAGTTGAGCACTTTCTAAGTGAAACCTCCATTACCCACCTTAGGTGTTCTCTCTATCACCCTCAAACCAACGGTTTAGGAGAAAGGCTCAACAGAGTGATTGGTGATTGCATACGTTGGGCTATCTCACACAACAAAGTTATTCCAGTTGCTGTCAGAACTATGCTATGGTTCTACAGAACCACTCCACACTCCTCCACTGGTGTGTCACCTTTCGAATTACTCAAAGGGAGGAAGGCATGTTCTGAATTCAGGCCGGCATGGATGTCCAAATGGTTCAGAAACAGTCTTTCTGCCCATGAGTTAGATGTGATGATAAGGAAAAAAGTTGAAACTTCACAAGCCAAGCAAAAGGTGTACTTTGACAAAACTAAACACGCAGCCTGCAAGAAGTTTGCTGTGGGTGATCTAGTTAAGATAAAGAAATCAGGATTTGTACGAAAGGGTGATTCCAAATTCAGTGAACCTGTAATCATTGACAAAGTCTGTGGGAGTGCTGTCTGTGTAAATTGCTGCAACTGGTGGAATATGAATAAGATTGTGAGGGTTCATACCCAGGTGCCCGACAACTCGCCACTAAGCTTGGATGCTGGAGGAAGGAAGTCAGTATCTGCTGAACCCAGTACCTCTGGCGCTGACAACGTCCCCATAAGTACTCCTAGAAGGAGCGAGAGGGACATCAGACTGCCTGTCAGATTCAGGTGACCTTTCTCTCTCTATCTCTATTTCTCTCTCTCTCTCTCTTTCTCTTCGCTCTCTCTCATCT
Organism: Calotriton arnoldi; assembly: GCA_963921515.1. NCBI lineage: Eukaryota > Metazoa > Chordata > Amphibia > Caudata > Salamandridae > Calotriton > Calotriton arnoldi. Next base: position 1,958,526 of record CAWUFW010002732.1, read on the forward strand.
TTCCCACTTTCCTTGTTCTCCTCTTTAAGGAAAGGAGATATGTAGTATGCTGCCGTCGTGCCCCTGCCCGAGGACCCTCTGTCATGTCATGACTCGCGCTGCCCTGGCTCGAGCTGTGACGCTGCGTGTGTTGACAGTTGATGTTTGACAGTTGGATTCGGTTGATGTTATGCTGTGCCGTGCCTCGCACGCTGTGGGATCTGAGACTTTGGAATAAAGTTCCTGCTTACAACTACGTTGGCTCTGAAGTCATTACTACAAACAGTCCAGCCCGAACTGCCAGGCAAGGTCCTCCCTGGACCAGAAACAAGCATCTTGGTACCGTTTTCGGGGTTTCACCCCTCATCAGCTAGGTGGGCTTGAATCCAGTGGCACAGTGAGAATATATCAACATGAGCTTGGAGTGTTTTACATGTGTGTATTCACTTTACCACTGTGCACACTTCCTGAGTCACACCCACGTATTGATTTTCTGTGTACTGTCTGATGTTGTGATTCTATTACCGCTCATTGCAGCCCTACTGGATCACTGAGGCGGATGTCTGATATCTTATAACTTTACTGATGCACATAGTATTTAATCTTTGCACTTTAAACTTCTTTGACAAAGGATTGAGGGCGATATGAGTCTTGATGAATGCCACTGACACCGCTTTACAGGGTTTACACAGACAGAAACATGTCAACCTCAAATTGTGGGTAGAATCATCCTCCACTTGATTTTTTTATCCTACCACTAGGTTTTTCAATAAAATACATTACTCCACCTAGTAGGTAATTTTAGTCCCTCCCAGCCTATTATTCCCCTCTGCAGACCCTCACACCCTTACAGACCATATGAGTGGTATAGCTTTCTATTTATTTCTATTGCCCCAGCTCCCTATACCTAGATGGGTAATAGCTTGCATCCACTCCTTAAGGCAGATGCCAAGAGGGGCCCTATGATGAGGGATGCACCCATTGGAGGGGGTGAGGGCTTTCACCCTTAAACAGGAAGGTTCTTCTATTTGATTAACCCTACCCCATGTTATTCCACATATATTTAGGCAGCTAGTTTTTTCTGTGGTAGTATGATGGACAAATATACATGGCAGGGCATAATAAATCTTAGTGAATTGATACAGTCATCCATTTCTGATGGCTGAATCCATTATTGGCACATTAGGTAGGGAATAAACTAATAAAGTAAGGGTGTGTGATGCAATTCTTAACCTTCGCGCTCATTTTTGTGTCTTATCTGCTGAGGTGTTCAAAATAATTGTAATAATTCTGATGCACTCTTTATGTAGTGCTGCATGATAAATAACTGTTTTATTATAAAGTACTGATCATCGTGAGTGAATTGATTCGGGGTTTAGGGACTGGGCTCTATTCTATCATCACCTCAAGATAAGACATTGTCTTACAGGATTATCAAACTCCTAACACTCTCCATTGAACAGAGCATAACTTGTTAGAGATCTTGTGAAAGACATCTAATTTCCTTTTGGGGCTAGGGAGATCTACCGGGTGTGATCCCCAATAATATTGGGAGAAACATGAGAAGAACAAGGAGTGGGTGAAACATGTGGCACTGACACCTTTGTTGTGGACCCCTACACCCACTTGCCCTCTCTGAAGGTGGTGGCCATTGCGTCCTGCTCTCCATTTTTTGGGCTCTGCCTCATAGTGCATCTGCTTCCGTGTGTGCTCTGCCACCCTTATGACATCATACTGCTCTCCCCCTCCCAGTTGTTAAGCAACTTTTCATATTCGTATGAGTATTGGCAACATTTGCCTTCATTTTTGTAGGGGGACAGTGTGTGCTTTGTGAATTCTGAGTAGTTTGAGAACCTTTGGTGGTTTAATCCTTAGTATTTTTATTACCACTGCTCTTTACTTTTGGTTTCAAAGCAGCATTTCACATGTGTGCTGTTGCCAACGGCAATACTGTATTTTTGATGTAAACAAAATTTCTCAGTATTGCTGTATTTTGCCATAGGTGGCAGTGTTGAGTTGAGTACTCAGGCACATAGTAAGTCTGAGGTATGTTGTGATTTTGTAAACAGCAGATGTTATTGTAATGTTCATCCATGCCTATGCATACTTTTATGGGAGACCAGATTTTCTTGTTGATTCTTGATTCAAGGATGTGCATTTATGGGCAGTTCTTTTCACAATTATCACTGCACATTAGCAATATCTCTGCAAGTTTTTATTTGGGGTGCATTATGATGTTTTGCTTGCTTTGATTTTTAGTATTTGAAAATTATACTTTACTCATTTACTTAGTCTTTTTTGGGGCATATCGGAGGAGGCGTCCTCTAAAGATTTGTACTGCAGATATATCTGCAAATATTTGCAGACTTACTGCCAATGCAGTTGTTTTAAACATCTTTGCTATACTGCTGCTGTCATGCATATTCCAATCCAATTTAATTATTATGTTATGTTTTACAAGAAGTATTTGCAGAGCAGCATCAGCTAAAAAATAGGCTCTCCATGCACAGCTACCAACCGTGAGAGAGAAACCACTCCTGAAGAACACTTGTTTGTGCATGTACAAGTCATATGTTAAGCAATATTTGCCACCTAACCGCCAGTCGAGCCAGTCTTGCTGAGCTGTTGTTGGTCTCACCCAGTTACAAGACCCTGAGAATTGGTTTGTGATCTGTTTTGAGAATGATGTTGGCACCTCAAAGAATGTCCTGAAATACCTTAAGTGGCTGCCAGAGCGTCTCTGTAGATCACTGAGTAGTTTATTTCTGTCCTATGGATCAGGATTCAAAAGGCACAGTTTTTTCTTTGTTACTAGGGTACTGCACCAATTTCAAACAGAAATGACACGCCTTTGGTTGTGTCATTTCAAATGAAGATGCGACTCCTTTCCTCAACAGGATATGGAATCCTCTGTTTTCCCGCAAAGTACTCTACGAACATTTAGCTTAACATTTAAACCGAGCCTATGAATGACCTAAAGTGATCCTTCCTAAGTATTCTACCTCCTGCTCTAGAAACCTACATTTTCCCTCCACAGGGTCATTCCTGCCTTGCTCAATTTGTCTAACTCCATTTTTATTATTATGTTGTGTTGATCAATCATGCTACCAAAAAAATAAGATGTCATCTAGAACAAAGATTAAATTCTCCTGCTCCCCAGAACTTCAGTCATCAAATGCTGAGGCTAGGCCAAACGATGTTGAGTAAATTGAGACTTCTCTTCTGGGGTGATGAAGACTGTCAATACTTTGGATTCTAGATGCAATTGCATTTGATGCTAATCAATCCTCAAGTCTAACTAGAAGAACTACTTAACGTCTTTCAGCAACAGCACCATCTCACTTATGTTGGGAAGAGAGAAGAAATCAATAACAAATATTTTGGTTCAGGCAGAGCACGTCAACACAAATTCTGAGGCTGCTATTTTCTTTCTTTCGAATTACAACTGAGGGCAGCCATTATGATGCTTCAAAAGGTTCAATCACTTCTAGAAGCATCAGTTTTGAGCATCATCTTCACCTATTGCCTTATCAGCAATGGTGCCCTTTGCTGCCTCTTCCCTCTTTCATTAATAAAATAGTATGCTTGTAGTTCTTGACAGTTCCCAAATTTCTTTCAAACACCCTTCCAGCAATAGATAACATTCCTTCCACACTGGTATCACTGACCACCGTTACTTGATGAGATGCCCTGTGGTTGATGACAATATGTAAGTCATATTAGTGGGACCAGCCTAGGATAGGCAGGCCATTTTTGGCCACATAGACTTTCTCTTTGACCACCCAATCTTGATGTCTTTCCACATAGATACGATAGCAACAATACTGCAACCTTGGTATTTTTTGGGATTCTAATGTACAATTGGCTATGTAACATTAAAGATCTCTTGGGGAGTAATTGTACATAATGAATCAGAGTCCACCATAGGAAACACCTTGTGGTCCCTGATCAAAAACACAGTTTTAGGCCTATTTGACCTCCCTTAATTGTCCTCAGTATTTTCAACGATCTATACCCTTTGAGTAAAATTCTTCTTCGTGTTCCTGGACTACTGCAACTTTGTCTTTGTTACCTTCTTGACACACTCAGGCAAAGTGTCCCTTTTCCCCGCATCTTCTGCATTCTTTGCTGATGACAAAACAGTTCTTTGAGCATGAACCATGATACAAAAAGCCACATCTGTGATAGCCGCACTTTGTTATATTGACAGGTCCTCTTCCATATTTAATTTTTGCTTTTGAACTGAAAAGTCATCTTTTTTATTAACCATATTCACTTCATCTTCTGTAACAGACACGTCCTGTACTTTGCATTCTCCACATACGATTCAGACTCTTCAATGATATTTGCAATTGCAACAGCATACTTAAAGGAACGATTTTTGCACCCATAAACAATCCTGAATCATTTAGCTGGCAAGCTGAACAATCAACTGATCTTTAATCAATTTATCCGGCTTTGGGTTGAACTGACATTTTATTGCAAGCTCCCTCAACTTTGCCCAAGTGCACCCACTAATTCACCATGCCTTTGAGGTGGAGTGTACATCTTGTGTCTGGTCATGGTAACATTGTCTGACTCACAAGTCTAGCTTCTAATCTCATCTTCGCCTGCTTTTATTCATCTGGAATGATCACTCCGTGTGCATCTACCACCACAAGTAAGTACCTGAAAGTATGTTGCTCCTCTTCCCCCAATGCACTGAGCAGCAGGCTTTCTTTCTGCTGGATGAGGAATTAAGGGGCATATTAACAACGGCCAGCGATAATTATCGCTGGCCGTGCTTAGCGTGAGGAATCCTATCGCCGGCTATCGCTGGAAATTATCGCCATGCTAGCGCTGTATTAACAACGCTTAGCGCAAAGGCGATAATTTTCCAGTGATAGCGATGTTTTCCATGGAACATCGCTGGTTTTCCAGCGATGTCCCATGGAAAACGGCGATATACTTGGCGATAGGGCCTGTGGTCTTAGCCACACAATCCACCCCCATGTTAGGTATGCCTTAGTCAGGAATTTAGCAGACGTTAAATTCCTGCGTTAAGGCATACTTAACGCAATTTAATATATCGCTAACCCACGTTGCTAATATGGCGATACCTGGGTTAGCGATATTTCCCCCTGTTGTTTACACAGGCACGCCCCCTTTGCATCTCATTAGCGATGCGATGGGAGGCGTGCAGAAAACGGACGCTAAGTCAGGAATCACGCGCTAGCGTGTCCTTGTTAATTCGGCGATAAAATTATCGCCGCTTTTTGTCCGAAAACGGACGCTAAAGCGGCGATAATTCATTAACGCCGCCTTGTTAATATGCCCCTAAGTCAATTAAGTGCTTCCAGGTCGGTTTAAAAGGCCTTGAGCTATTCTTCCCATTCAGTGGACGAGGTGCCAGCTTGAGGGAGGAAATTTGGTGGAGCTATGACCTCTTGTGAAGTATATATGTTGCTGCTCCCATTCTGTAAAATGGAAGTTACAGCGAAAAGGTGGTCGGAGGTGGAGAGTCATTGTATTTTTATTATTATCATTATTATTATTATTATTGTTATTTGTGTTTTTTTAACTTCACAGAAAGACCCTTCAAGTGCTCTTGAGAAACAGAGAGCACAAACTGTACTCCAGTAAGCCTATTGGTAGCTGGGTGAGAGTATGTGTAAATTGTAGTTGCATGAAACAACTTTTGGAGACTCTGCTGCACTGACATTATTGTGACACATGAAGATAATGTTTCGCAAATAATCATTGGTTAATTGGAATCAAACAGTTCATCACACCCTCTTTGATTTCTCTGATCTTCCAGGGAAAGGTGTGCCCAGCATCCTTCAAGAGAGAGGAGAGAGTCAGGTTCTCATATTAGCAGAGTTCAAGGAGAGCTCCCTTACCAGGTTTAACCATATGTGACAGGATGCCTGCTTCTTAAGGGAATTACTAACCATATACCAACCCAAACTACTTTGCATGTTTATCAGTTTACCATATAGCTTGGATCCCTTGTAGTGCCTCCACTCTGTTATTTTATTTCTACATTTGGATAAGACAGAGACAGACAGAGACATTATTTGGTTCATCTGTGGCGCTGTATAAAAACTAAATATGGGCGTCTAATATTCTGTTTGTAAATTCCAGAACGTTAGTCATGTACACGCAACCTGCATGATAGTTTATTATCAGCAGGGAATCACTATCCCCCAAAAGTGAATAGTGTGATTAACAGAGGTTTTAATAAGTCACTTTGCTGGTAAGTAAAAGTCTGTTAAAGTCACACTCAACTACAGTGTTGAAAAGATGAATCTCCACAAGTCTGCAAAATGCAAAAGTATTGTTCTTTTATTTTCATAGGTTGTGAATCAATCTGTATGCATCAAATGTTAGTCTCAACCAAAAATTGCAGCTTGAAAAGGTGTTATTTAATACTGTGAATTCTGGGAGGAATTTCCTCTGGGAATTTACATAAAATCACCTTTTAGATTTATGTTTCACGTCTTACGCTTGAATCAAGAGAGGCGCTTACTTCTTGGTTTGGCTTACTGAAAAATGCTAACTTGCAAAACCCTTTGTTGGGGCTTAAGTTGAGATTAGAGCAAACAATGTTGCAATACCCGTAACCATTTGGGAATTAATCGTTCAACATTTTAATAGTCAACAGTGACCTTTTAGGTTTCCATCATCACAGTTATTATTTGTTTTGCGTTCTATAGGGCAGTACTCCAAAAGGTAAAACAGATGTTGGGGCGCCATAATATAACAAATTCATTGAGATGGAACAACCATCACAAAGAACCGAAATCAGTAAACTTCTCATTAGAGAGAACAGGAAAACGTCTCATAGTTACCCAACATGTTCTGCTCAAAGACGGACTTGTGCTAATCAGAGATTAAAATGTGTAAGTACGGTTACATTAAGACAAGGGGGAAGGTTCACTTTGAGAACACGAGTAAAAGAAAAAAACAAGTAGAATTTAGAAGGGAAGGGGAAAGGTGATAAAAAATACAGGAGAGTCTAGGAATAAGGCATGCAGATGGTGAAGTAGGGTGAAAGAGTGCTAAAGTGGGACCACAAGAAAAGAGCGGAGCCTGATGCCCTTCTACTGCTAAGAACGAGAATAGCCCATGGTAGCACTTTAATGAAGCATCATTCTGAGATCTTCAGATGATGAAAGCTTCACCAGGAAACCCAAAGACTTACAGAAACAATTGTTAGTGTCACTCTCTCACACTATCACTAGAAACCTTACAATGTTACTGGCCTACCAGATTCTAGGAAGAGCTATGTCTAGCTTTCGGCCTACCTTGACCTGGCTTGTATTACCCTTAGTTCATTACTTCAGGTCAATTTAAAATGTGGGTGGTTTGTTCTCCTGAAAATATAGCACAGATCTATCTGACTAAGAGCATTTATGTTTTTCAATATTTAATGGTGGAATCAAGATATTCTCTTCACTGAAAGCATTGTGAGCTTCTTACAGTGATTACAAATTATATAGTCAGGTCATTGCTTCAGTAAACTCAATGAAATGTAAAATATCCTTTAAAATGAGTGTACTTTTTTAACGTATTTGTTAATTTGCTTTTTTATAATGCACTTGCATTCTTCTTTTACCTCTCATTCATCTTTTCCTAAGATTCTGTATGTGGTTTGAACATATATCACACAATTGAAAAAATAATGGTTGCGTATGTTTTTTTGCAAAGGTAATTCTTTCACTTATAGTAATTAATAAGCGAGATTCTCATTAGGATACAGAGTTGCTATAAGTGCTATGTGCAGGAAACTGGGAAGGGAGAGGAAGGTGAGACATTTCCACCAATTGACCCCCATGTGAAAAAAGCACGACTTCACTGTGAGGGTCCAAGGAGGCTATTTTGTGGCAGAGCCGCAAAATGCTTGCATTAGTTCTCGTCAAATGAAAACCTTCAACAGCAAACATCACAAACCCCGAGACCCCTCAAAAAGCAGACCAAAAGTCCGATCCCCATTTTCATTACATCCTTTCTAAATGGTTGATTCCAAGCATGCTCAATTAGGGCCTCCCCTGTTAATTAAACCAAGACTAGATTTTTCTGGATCATATTTGAACTAAGGCTAACCTTCCTGTAAACGCAAAAACTAAGAAAAGGTGACTTAGAGCCAATGATTCGCACCCAATCTGCCAGGTTCTTGAACATTTCATGGTGCAGAATCACCACTTTTGGATATTTGGGTCTACCTATTGTGGATAGCTGATGAAGGGCGTGCTGCCATCCCCAGTGTTTGATATGGTGGAACAGTATTTATTTGGGTATAGTGGGGACCAGGTGGATTTTATTGCACAGAAGAGTGCACCAGAGCTGTTCGGAGTAATAATCTTAAAGAATTAAACTGGTCAGTATATTTTCGAATTTACAACATTTTCATGTGGCATGACAATACTTTTTGACTGTCCTCTGTTCTCTTCACCCGTGACCGCTTTCTATATGATTTAATTGATTTGCAGTGAGTGTACACTCCAATTTGGAGGATTCTACGAGGGTAGAATCATTTCCCACCTGGATGCAGTGGTTGGTGATGGTACAATTTGAATGATGCGTCGAATACTCCCAATAGAATAAGGAAAAGCAAAGATCATTCTTAACACCCATAAAGGAGGGCCTGTCTGCCCAGTCTCCATGCAGGGATCTCCTTTGTTTGGGTAAATGCTACTCCTTTAGAAAACATAAACAAAATATGCTTCTTCAAACAAGACTTTGGAGTCCAGAGAGTTATCTGTGGTAAGAGAATGCCAGAACATGCAGTAATGCTTTTGTTCTGCATGTCTTTGTGCTGCAAATTGCAACAGTAGTTGGGTGGAAAGGAGTCAGAAGGATGACTAATACCAGAGATGTCCAAGACTTTAATGGAGTAACAGGAGCGCAACCCAAAGACAATCAACTGTACCCTCTTTGACATATAAGATCTGCTAGAGGACGGACAAGAATATATTTATAAAACTTTAGGGTGTCATAGGTAAATAACAAACAAAATTGTACAGAATTTCTTTGTTATGTATGGCTTTCTAATGTAGAGCAGTCAGCGTGAATGTCAGATTCTAAATCTGATAAATCACTGCTGTGACATAGCGACTCTGGGTTACAGATCTCATAACTCACTGTTGCAACATCACAAGGGAATTCTAGGCTGCTCTGGCATGGCTCTGTGAAATCACTCCCACCCAACAAAAGGTCCCTTGGTCGCATGCTTCATCATCGGGTTCTTCCCGCCCCGCTGCGGGGCGGGGCGTGCTGCGACCGACGCGACGTGGGAGCACTTATTAGTGAAGTGATACTATGTGTCTGATGTGAGGGTCAGAGTGAATATAGTGGTCTGCCTGCTCAATGTTGCAGATTTTACGTGCATATAAAAAAATATGCACTGATACAATACCCAATTGGTATAGTCATACGAGTTAATTCTGAAAGTATAGAAAAAACATGGTTAATTACAGTAATACTATAATTGCAAGACCACATCACCAAATTCGTGGAAGGTCTACTCAGTGATATATTTTTCTTGTGCACAACAACTCATGATTCAAGTGGGTGCCGTGCTGCCCTTGATTGTCACGTACAATACAATACAAGACATAACCACATGAAACATAAAACACACACTCTAAAATGATTTGTATCCATAGTGTTCAAATTAGTGTCTTTAGCTCTTATTGCAATTTGTTGTCTCTATGCGGGAGAGAATCATACTGCGATGTCCGGTCAAATACTCAATAAAAACGAAGTACAGAAAAAACGTGAAGCAGAGTTTACACACACTAATGTTACCAAACTATAGCCCCATGAGCTTTTTCACGGGAGGGGAGGAGCGCTTATAGTCACACACTGTGGGAGACAAAGTGCACAGGAGATGAGCAATAAAGTTTTGTTGAAAAACGATACTTTTGTCGTCTAAAAATGCTTGTTGCCTTAGGAGATCGGCTGTGCCGTACTCACGTTATCAAAGCTGCTCTCTCACCCTAGCAATGCCTCCTCGTGGCTCCGATGAACAATGAATGTGTGCCGAGAGCCGGTTTAAGTATCACCAGTCATCAGCGTTTGGCGCGCATATGTGGAAAAAGGCTGCAATGTAAACCATCCCAAAATGGCTCCCAATAATGGAACCTTCCCGTAGCTATGTGCGGTGACTTCCGCGTATGTGTTTAGACCGCTGGGGAGTAACTATTCTCGGAAAAGGCTGCAATGTTAGCTTATCAAAAATGGCCGCCCGTAGTGGAACTCAGTGACAAAAAGTCCTGGTGACTACCGCATGTGTGCTTGGTTGCTACTAGGTAAATTCTTCAACAAATGATTGCCCTTAAATTGGCCCTTCTTGTTCCCAGTAGTAACATGTATAGCGCGTAGGTGCTCTCCTTTTCCATCCAGCTCACTGTAGAGTCATTCTGACTCGTACGTCAAAATTCCCGCATGTACAGCCATTAAGTGATCTATGCTCTTTTGCCCCCTGTTGCCTTTCCAAACCTACGTTCTTGTAACTAGGGCTAATACTTCACAAGCATTTTACTTCTCGAGCGTTTAAGCATGATGAAAAGGGAACCTCATAATAAAGTCCCTCTCCTGACTAGCGTAAGACACTAATCCCTTAGTGAAGCAGTGATCTAATAACCTGACAACTGGCATACCATCTTCATCCCCCTCATTAGTCACTGAAGAAAATACAACACACACACCATACAAAGTCCATCTCCCCCTGCCGGTGTAACTGCTCAACTGTATTGATGGTCATGATTATGGTATAGTCTGATGGAACGGGACTCCGGCTTTTTTCAGCAGAAAAGAACCACAGATCAGAGAAGAGGATGATACAGGACTCAGAGTGAAGTCTACTTTTACACCCCCCAATACCATGCGGCCGTAGAGCTACTTGCATTTGAGAAAGCGGTCATGAAGGAAATAGAGGACATCAACCCGGACAACCACCGCATCTTTCACAACACGACAAGAGAACAGAAACAAGCCATCAGGGAACTGGCCAACAACAGGAATCTAATTATAAAGCCAGCTGACAAAGGGGGAGCTATCGTGATCCAGACTTCAGAGGCTTATGATCAGAAATGTCAACGACTATTACAAAACTGTGGGAACTACGAGGTCTTGCCATGTGACCCCACTGAATCACTGAGAGTACAGATCGCTAACACAGTAGAGGAAGCCCTCGCACATGACTGGATCTCGACAAAGGAAGGGGAGTTTCTCACCAACAAATCACCCAGAATCTCCTATTTTTACACAATCCACAAAATTCACAAGGATTTGAATAAACCACTGGGTCATCCGATTGTGTCGGGCATAGGATCTATCTTGGGACCGTCGTCCAGATTTGCAGACGCCTTCCTTCGAGCCTTAGTACAAAAGACTAACACGTACTTAAAGGATACAAAAGATGTGTTAAGGCTCCAACAGGATATGGAATTTGACCCCACTAAGGAACTCTTGATGGGTCTGGATGTGGAAAGCGCAACATGAGTCTCCCGCATGACGAAACCTTACACATCATAGAGGACGTCCTTTTCGCGACAGACTGGGAATACCAAACCCCTCGCAATATTGTGTTGGACTGCTGCAAGTTAGCACTCACCAAGAATTTCTTCCAATACCAAAACACATTGTACCTACAAAAGCACGGGACCAGCATGGTCAGCACCTTTGCCCCCAGTGTAGCCGGCCTATATGTCCACCATTGGAATCACATAAGATCCTCCACACAAACAACCCCTTCCAACACCACATCAGGATATTGAAGCGATATATAGATGACATCTTGGTCATCTGGAATGGTGACATGGAAACAGCCAACAAATTCATGACCTGGCTCAACTACCAAATTGAATACCTCAAATTTACCAGTACCATCTCAAATAAAGAACTTGTGTTCCTGGACCTGAACATATTCCTCAAGGAGGGGACCTTGAGAACCACAACACATTTCAAGACTACAGCAAAAAACTGTCTCCTCCTGTATGACAGTTTTCATCCGCGGCACTTACGGGATAATCTCCCATATGGTCAGTTCTTGCGACTGAGAAGGAACTGTTCTGGTGTGAGAGACTTTAAGGAACAGGCAGAAGACTTACGCATGAAATTGGCAAAAAGAAATTATCCGACCACAGTGGTGGACAAAGCACTTAAACGAGCCAGAAACAACAACAGGGACGCCCTTTTGGAACCGGCACCGTAGAAACCAAAAGAAGAAAGACCGATATGTATAACTACATTCAACACTGGTTCCAGCCAAGTCACCAAAATAATAAACAAACATTGCCGCATACTGAACAGCTGCCTCCTGCATCTAACTAAACCTATGTTTTCGCACAGGAGAGGAAAAAACTTGCGGGACATGTTGGTTCATACTAGGCCATGTACAACTACACAAGAAGAATCATCTACTACTCTGCACCCAGCAATGAGGGGACACTACCCATGCGGACACTGTAGGGTGTGCCATTTGACTAAAAAGAGCAAAAATATCATGTTCAAGAACAACACAGAGTGGGAACAACGCCGTTTCACAAACTGCAACAGCAAAAACGTGATCTACATGATCACCTGTCCATGCGGGAAGCATTACATTGGGATGACCACACGCCCAGTAAAAACACGCATTGGTGAGCACAAGAGCAATATCAAATGTAAAAGAACTACTACGAAAATGTCATCACATTACCTGGAGTCTAACCATACAATACTTGACATACAATGGACAGTCATAGAGCAGGTGCACAAAGAGGTGACACTATTTGAGAAGGAACAGCGCTGGGTGTTTAGTTTAGGCACACACGTCACAGGACTCAATGATGACATTCCATGGGGACAACTGAAATAATATGGTTTGCCAGGATAAACTGACTCATGGTTCTCCCACCCATGCATTTGTTGGCAACTATTCTACCTTTTTCTTCCACACTAATAATGAGAGTCGGCAGCGACCCCTGACTTCCCATCATTTACTTACGACGTTACCACAAACTTCCAGCCCCCACAGTCCAGTTCCATAAGACTATGCCATAATCATGACCATTAATACAGTTGAGCAGTTACACCAGCAGGGGGAGCTGGACGTTGTATGGTGTGTGTGTTGTATTTTCTCCAATGTAATGAAGGGGATTAAGACAGTATGCCAGTTTTCAGGTTATTAGATCACTGCTTCACTAAGGGATTAGCGTCTTACGCTAGTCAGGAGAGGGACTTTATTATGAGGTTCCCTTTCCATCATGCTTAAACACTCGAGAAGTAAAATGCTTGTGAAGTATTAGCCCTAGTTACAAGGACGTCGGTTTTGAAAGGCAGCAGGGGGCAAAAGAGCATAGATCACCTAATGGCTGTACATGCGGAAATTTTGACGTACGAGTCATTAGAATGACTCTACAGTGAGCTGGATGGAAAAGGAGAGCACCTACGCACTATACATGTTACTACTGGGAACAAGTAGGGCCAATTTAAGGGCGGTCATTTGTTGAAGAATTTACCTAGTAGCGACCAAGCACACATGCGGTAGTCACCAGGACTTTTTGTCACTCGGTTCCACTACGGGTGGCCATTTTTGATAAGTTAACATTGCAGCCTGTTCCGAGAATAGCTACTCCCCAGCGGTCTAAACACATACGCGGAAGTCACCGCACATAGCTACGGGAAGGTTCCATTATTGGCGGCCATTTTGGGAGGCTTTACATTGCAGCCTTTTTCCACATACGCGCACCAAACGCTGATGACTGGTGATACTTAAACCGGCTCTCGGCACACATTCATTGTTCATCGGAGCCACGGGGAGGCATTGCCAGGGTGAGAGAGCAGCTTTGATAACTTGAGTACGCACAGTCGATCCCCTAAGGCAACGAGCATTTTTAGACGACAAAGGTATCGTTTTTCAACAAAACTTTATTGCTTATCTCCTGTGCACTTTGTCTCCCACAGTGTGTACTACAAGCCCTCCTCCCCTCCCGTGAAAAAGCTCATGGGGATATAGTTTGGTAACATTAGTGTGTGTAAACTCTGCTTCACGTTTTTTCTGTACTTCGTTTTTATTGAGTATTTCACCGGGCATCGCAGTATGATTCTCTCCCGCATAGAGACAACAACGAGGCAAGAAGAGCTATAGACACTAATTCGAACACTATGGATACAAATCATTTTAGAGTGTGTGTTTTATGTTTCATGTGGTTATGTCTTGTATTGTATTGTACCTAACAATCAAGGGCAGCACGTCACCCACTTGAATCATGACTTTTCATGCACAAGAAAAATATATCACTGAGTAGACCTTCCACGAATTTGGTGATGTGGTCTTGCAATTATACTATTACTGTAGTTAACCATGTTTTTTCTATCCTTTCAGAATTAACTCGTATGACTATACCAATTGGGTATTGTATCAGTGCATGTTTTTTTATATGCACATAAATTTGCAAAATTGAGCAGGCAGACCACATTGTTGTTTCTAACATAGAGTGGTACAGGGATCACTTTCTTGTCCTGAAGAGAAGCCAGGGGGATGGCTTTGAAACATGTAGACTAGGGAGGTAGTAGCCCATTATAGCAACAACCTCTACTCCCCATTTTTAATAATACCAGCTACAGGGAGTATTACATTTTAGTTTCCACTCAGCCAGGTATTTTTTAATCCCACTATATTCACTCTGACCCTTCCACTCTCACATAAGACACATAGTATCTTTTCGCTAATAAGTGCTCCCACGTCGTCGTCGGTCACAGCACGCCCCGTCCCGCAGCGGGGCGGGAAGAACCCGAGGATGAAGCATGCCACCAAGGGACCTTTTGGTTGGTGAGGGTTATTTTAACAAAACAGTGTGTTTTCCTACACAGCCTTAGGAAAACCGACCAGTCCTCTCAAGTACTGATCTAGAAAGGATAGTATTATTCCAGTTGTTAAGGGTGGACTTCGTTTGTTTTTTCATGATTAAAAGAGGAGGGTGGGTCCACTACCTATTGAACCTCTTCACTCCTTTTCTTGTTTATATTTATTAGGGCTCTGTGAGAGCCTGTCAGAGCAGTGCTAGAATGCAGGGATCACAGCTTCTGAAGGAGAGGGAAGGTAAGGTACAGAGATAGGTGGGGGTGTGTGACAGGAGGTTAGGCATATTTTTCTAAAATTTGGGAAATGGGAAGTGTGGCCATGTTAGGTATGGCTCCCCCAGATATGCTTGGGCAGAGGAGTTCTGCCCAAGAGTATCAGTTGAAAGCAGGGGCAGATGATTTTACGGGCCATACATAGCAGAAAGTTATAGATAGGTAAAAAGGGAATTATGGTGATGTTTTTCATCTTGCTTTGCTCTTGTTGTCTATTTGATGTCCCTCAGAACCCCCCATTTATAAGTCTATATATGAAATCACATTTGAAACCACACATGAGCATTGAGTTTGCTGAAAGGAGTATGATACAGCACTTGCTTGCCAATGGTCCTCCGATGGACCTATTTAACTCGACTGAGAGGTGATGGGAGTTAGCATTAGATTTAATCAAATTTCAATTAACAGTGCAACCCATTTGGCTACACAATGAGGACCAGGAATCGGTAGCCAAGGTTAAGAATGTTTATTACAAATTAATAAACAAGTTCAAATACACCAACTCTTAAGACCATGCTGTAAAGGTACAGAATAACAAGAAGAAATCCCAACCTCCTAAAGAAGTTGAGGCAGATTAGTATCAAACAAACAAGCAATTCAGTAACAACAATACAAAAAGCAGCATCAAGATTTGGTGCTGAGAATATAGTCTAAGATTCTTTAGCCTATACATTAGTAATTTAAATCTCCTAAATCCAGTCCAGGTCAAGAGGATAGTTCGGTAACCTAAAGTCTTAAGATCAGGGAATTTCCAAGAAGGAATTTAGGACAAGACAAAACAATTCAAGTAGAAAAGTGTTAGCATTCCAAAAGCTCAGTCAAAAGTCTTCAATGAGTCAAGATTAGAATAAGTGTTAGCCTGTGCCACACTTATCAAACTCAAGGGAAAGCATTGAGGTCTAAATCTCTCAAAGGCAATTCAGGTAATAGGGGATCAGGGAAGGTGTCTTCAAGGATTTCGTAAGAGAGTGCTGCATAAAGTTTTCAGAAGGGTTCAACCAAGCAGTACTGAAGTCAGGAAAGGCTCAGAAAGAATCTCTGAAGGGGTGCTGAAGTCAGATGGGGTCTGAAGCGATCTGAAGTACGACGGGGTGAACACTATGGGCCTCATTCCGATGTCGGGCGGACCGCCACCGATAGGCCATCGATGTCGGTCCGCCCGACATCTGAGGCTGAGGTCCGACCGTCTGATTAGGATACCGGCGGTCGGAGGGCATGGGGTGGGGGGAACGACTGCTGCCTCTGACAGGCTCAAGGAGCCAGTCGGGCGGCGGTCAGAATCCTATTCCCTACAATGGGGGCGGTGCCTGCGGAGGCACCACCGTAGGGATTAGGATGTCCTTTTTCCCTCTGCCTTTACATAGCGGTCCAAACGCCATATAAAGGCAGATGCAAAGGGACTTTGGGGACCCCCAGCAGGGCCCCTGTCCCCCCTGGTCCTCTGCTATGGGGGGCACATGTGGTGCCCACCCGAACATCCATGCACCGTGTGCCAGGCACCACATGGTGCCTGGCACATGGTGAATGGATGTTTATAAACTTGTCTTTTTCAATTTGGCTTGTGCTGCGGCCCTTTGCCGGGCTGCAGCACAAGCCGCAATTGAAAAAGGCATGTTTCCGACTGGCGTGAAGGCGGTCGGATCGTAATAAGGTGGGTGGACTATATGTCGAGCGGTCTCCATCCCGATACGATGGAGGTCGGACTCTCGTCTGACCACCATCATTATTAGGGCCTATGTTATATCCCACAAAGTATTTGGGTAACACCCCTTGTGAGTGTCATCAGGGGTCCATTGTTCTCGTCCATTTCACAGGTTGCAGACTGCAACATCAGTAGGTTATCCCACACTGGACATGGGAACAGCATCTCTTTGTCACACACACATTTATGGCAACATTTGCTCAAGAGTCCTTTCAGTTAATGCTCTGCTTCCCCACGTGCTTTCGTCAAGGTCTTCTTCTCAGTCTCTTTCCCCTGTCTCCAGTGCAGTAATGTATCTATTCTAAACTAACAATGCATGTGAATACCTGCAAAAAATGTCATGTTAGCAAACAATGAAAAACACTTTTTATGAAATGCAGCATGGTGAAATACAGGCCTAAATTGTTAAGACAATTTGAATCATGCATATTTATTATCCATGTGCACATTTAAACCCAAATGAATATAAGTTTCTAGTACATTGTATTGAATTCAAATCTTATGTGGCATACAGATCTCTTCAAATTAAGCAAGTGTCAGTTTGGCTATGAACTACATTTAAATGCATTTACATGTAACATTAGTGCACACATTACATAAACTTTACCGAGTTAAATGAAATCACAATCTACATAAATGAGGATGGTTTCTATCTAGTTTTCAAGTCATTAAGTGTTATTCATGTAGTATACTACACGTTTATAGAAGTTGAATTTCATCTTAATAGTAAGTACATTATCTACTAAGTGAGGATGGTTTTAAATTAATTAAGACTTCGATAGGGTATATTAGCATGATTAAAACACTGACATAAGTATATTCTTTAATTCTACAGTAAAAGCACTTTTTAACAGTGATGTTGAATACAACATTTTCATTATTAGTTGAACCACCTAAGAAACATGTGCTAAATGCATGTTCATGTCACATATATGTTAACATTTTTGTGACGTATTTGGGACGATGTAAAGAGTGGGCAACTTTGTGCTGCACCAAGTACATTCCACTTTTCGTTTTTAATAATATGCAGGTGGCATAAACACATAAGTTTTAAAATATATTATAGAATAAAAAATGCAGAGAACTTTTGTTTGTTGTGTGGAGTAATACCAGGAGGCTAATGTAAGCAACTCTGTGATTTACAAATTATTTATCTCTTGTAATCTGGCAATGTTATTGTTAGGATATATGAACAACAACTTGCACCATAAAGAAAAGCTCTTGAAACAATTTATGACATTGATAAACTCCTATATTGGGTCTCAGCCTTATTGTGTGAGTGCCAAGCTATTGGCTTTGCCAATGATTGCTTGTTAAGCATTGTTTTAAAAAAAAAAGCTGAGGAAAAAATACAAAATACTGGAATAAAAAGCAAACACATATCGTAGGGTATCTAAAAACTAAATTTTGAATTCAATATTTTAAATCTGGATAAACTGCATGGTACATTTTTCAAATGCTTTTCACACAGGAAACTCTGAACAGAATTTCAATAGCATGTTGCACATGATCCAGCTTATAATAAATAGCACACAGGACTAGACAGTGGACTAGATGCAGGTACTTAGAAGAACATAAGAGCTGTTTTAATAAGGAAGTGTCAGAATGTAAAGGAAAAATCTTGCTAAAACTGACTTGGAACTGGAACAAATGTCCCAGTCATTTGACACTCTGTAGCAGCCCAGGGGGTTTAAGCGCACCTTCTGCCCCAGACACCAGCTGACTGCGACAGCAATGCTTCACTCTCCAATCTAATAAATGCTACCTTTAAGTGCCAACAGCTGGGCTTTCATGCAACCTACGGAATGCAGCAGATAAAACAAAAACAACCCAATGAAGTCTGCTCTGAAGTCAAACCTCTGCAAGCATAGGCCTGTTGCTGTGCTTCTATGGATAAACGTGGATGATTGAGTATCAGCACAGAGAGTATGGGGTGGAGGAAAGCATCTCATGGAGAAGAGAGCAAGAAAACACATGCACCCTAATGAGTGCTCAAAAAGAAAAAAATACCCTGATGTGAGCCATGGAAGGATACAACCCAACCAATAAAAAAGGATGGTAAGGAATCTACGCTTCAGAGGAAGGACAAACACAAGAAGAGGTTGGAAAGCAATTAAGTAGGAAGCAAGCAAATTAGATTGACAAAGAAGCCAAGAAATAAGAGCAATAGGCTGAACCAAAGGTCACTTGAAGTAATGGTATTGTACCCAAAAGGTCTTGGAGCCCTAATAAAATCTAGGGGCCCTAGTAACAAAAGGTATTTTGGCCATACATATAAGTATAGAGCTGGTGTCATGACCCCCTCCTGCTTCCTCTCTGTCACAACCCTCTCTTGCATCTTCTGCATAGTGGTCTAGTGCACATGGCTCATGTTGCTTCATGTAGTGGTCTAGCGCACATGGCTCATGTTGCTTCATGTAGTGGTCTAGCGCGCAGGGCTCATGTTGCTTTACCCCTTTGGCACCCTGTTGGAAAACGAGGCAGTATCTGTGAGGCCTGCACAAATAACATGACTACATTTGTCCTTCACTGGGTACCAAACACCCCATTGTAGTGCTTGACTCTCAGAGGGTAGCGTTGCAGAGCAGTCTAAGGCTTACTCAAGGGAGGTGGTGTGGGCTAGTAATCGCCATTTACCAGTACGCAGAAATAACACTCAATAATTGATTGTCCAGTCTGTACTTTGCTTTATAAAAGGAAGAGTACATTTATTAAACACACACACTACTCAATACTATGCAACAATTTACAAATATACATAAGCTGTTGGAATTACTTTGTGACATTGCATAACACCCCCACCCCTCCCGCAGGGTGTGTGGGGTCTAGTACCACCACTGCCATGTATGCACATCATCTTGCCCCCTAATGCAGTGGGTTGAACATAACCTGGAGCGAGGGCCTTGCCCACTGGCACCATCCCAGTGGCACCCCACCCCTTTATCTCAACAAGCATTAAAAATGGGCAACCCTGCCATGGTGACACATAACCCTGACTGAGCACCTCATACTGACCATACAGTAATCACCTCTACATCTTAGTGGCTAACAGTCTGAGTTGTTCTTCACCTAACGCAGTAGCAAGATTACAGGTTTGGGCATCACTTAGAATGACAGTACTTATCATGGCTGATAACAGTTATAATGCATTGCAATTGAAGCCCCTAAAAGGCATCACAGTGATAACCACAGGATTAAGCATATACAGCCAGACACCCTAGCAGGAATGTCCAGCATTTAACCCCACGTTGCTTATGACTTCACACTACACATGTGACTTCCAGTCCCTCAATAGAAATAACATTGATAAATGCACTTCTCGTGCCATTGCACCATTGCACCTCTTCACCTCCAGGGGATGCCCTTCTCCAGACATCCCCAGCTCAGCCCTTCATACCTTGGTGCAGTCCCTAACGCACCCCCAGCTGTAGAACAAAAGTTCCAGCCAAAGGATGCTGATGACTGCTGGGTGAGCCCTTGAGGGGTTACTTCTATGGAGTCCCCCGAGGCCTAGGGGGGCACTTTACCTCTTCGGGCTGGGGGAGACTGCGTTGCTCCTGCAGCTCCCCCTGCACCTTGGCTCACACCTGGCGGTGACCCCATCCTCCTGAGGCCACCACATGCAGAAAACGATCCGCTTTTCCTTGCAGGCCGGTCCGGGGATGCAAGGCATTATGGGGCGACTCGCTCCTCCCTGTGAATAACAGAACAGCGGCTCCCCGGCTACTCGGGGAGAGCCGCGCTGCCGGCCTCAGCGGCCTGACACCGCTTCTTCACTTTGTTGGGGGTCCGGTCCCACCCGGACCCCTTGCTGCCAGGTGAGTCCATTCAGCGCGGGGAGCCCCCCCCCGGCTGCTCCTTCCTCTTCTCGGGGGCCCGGTCCCACCCGGGCACCCCGCGTCATGGGTACATTGGAGGGCAGCTCGAGGAGTCCACCCCCAGCTGCCCTCGCCTGCTCCCCGACTGGCCAGCATCCTCGCATGCGGCCGCAGGAGCCGGCACCTCTCTTCTGGTCTGCGGGCAGACACGGAGACTGCCGCCGGTCCGGCTGGACCTCGGGGCAGTGCGGCGGCACTCCCCCATCCTCCTCCTTCACTTCGGGGCCCAGAGATTGGGTCCCGGGCCCCTGGGCAATTCTTCACGGGGAGTGCCGTCGTTATCTTCATCCGCGAGGGGGGATGCGCGACGGCACGCCCCCCTCCTCATGGGCAATTTCATGGGGAGTGCGACGGCGCTCCCTGACTTTACTTCTTCTGGGGGCAGCCCCTGGGACCTGACCCACCCCGGGGGCATAGTTGAGACCGGTGGCGGAGCCCCTCGCGCTTCGTTGTCGGTCCAATTAGAGGTCAAAGGTTGCCTACCTTCTGAGGGGCGTATCTCGGCCCCCAGGCGGCCGATTTTCACCATCTTGGCCTCTTCTTGCTCCTGGTGGCGCGCCCCAGTCACTGGGAGCACTTTCCTTTGCCCTCTTGGTCTCAAGGAGGCTGAACTCAACAGGGAGGGGTCTTCACTGGCTCCCTGCGCCAGCCTTTCACCTGGCTCTCCTCTTGGGCCTCTCTTCTCCTTGTGCAGAGGCCCTGGCTTCTGCTCACTGGTCCTGGACTCCCCTACAGGCACAAACCAGGGTCCTGGGACAGTCAGGGGGTTCTTCCTTCCAACTGCCCATGGCGCCCGGCTCCAGCACCAGTCTTCCTCAGCAGACCACAACCCAGAGAGAGTTCCTCTTCCTGTGCAACACCTTTTAAAAAAATGTGGAGGGGGCTGGCAGTGGGCTCCGCTTGCCCTATCAGGCAGCGACACATCACCTCTCTGCCCCTGCTCCCTCCTTCCTGCCCAGGCCTCTGGGATAGTCCAAATGGTGTCGTCCAGGGGTCTCATGCCACATGGTCTCTGAAAAGCCCCTTCCCCCCTTGCCGCCTCCTCTCCAGAGCAGCTTGGTGCCTGGCACCAGGTGACAGCTGCTGATGGATGACCGGCAGCTCCACCCATCTTCTCTCCCTCTTGGAGAGGAGACCTTCGCCCTTGGAATGCTTGCCGTGAAGGGCTAGGCCTCTGATGCTTCAGCTTGGGGAGAAAGGTCATTAATCCAGCCTGGCAGGGTCACACCCAGGCAGGCTCTGGTTATGAGCTGAGTCAGGGGAATATGACATTTCTGGATGACCCATAAGCAGTACATATATGGTTTTGGAATTAACAGAATACTTATTTTCACACAAGTTACAGCGGACTTTAGTGTGTGTCTGGAATTTGTAGGTCCTAGGGAAATGAAACTACCCCATGTTGTCCCCATTTTCATAGGAGAGTAATGGAGTGTTCCTACAGTGAAAACAGTAAAGCACACTGACTTTCCCTTACATGTGTCTCCCCACATTATAAAGCCTATTCCAGGTCACCACCCAGCTCTGCATAATTCCTGCCACACCATTCTATCTGTACCTGCTCCTGGGCTGCGCACGCCAGGAATCTCCCCTGCGCAGCCCCAACACGTGTGCACACGCCTGTACACACGTGTCTGCATGTAACCAGCCCGGTGCCCCTTACTCCAGCTGCAGCGCAGCAGCCTACTCTCACCAGGGGGACACCAGTAAAATCCACATGCAGTCTCTTTCATCATGAGTTCACTGTGGGTGAGTCCCAACTTATGAGGCTCTCCCACAGTAAAAGCTCAACAATTAGGTGTTCAAAAAGCAAAAAATTCGGGCGGCTTAGATGGTCAAAACCACCTTCTAACACACCCTATTCACGCTATGATATTCCTGACTGATGCTTCCCCAGGATCCTCATAAACCATGTTCTCGCCAATACCCCTCTTGACCGATGCTCCCCTAGCATCCCTCATAACTGATATTGCCCCAGCTCCCACATGACTGGTGCTCCCCCAGCATCCCTCATAACTGATGTTCCCCCAGATCCCTCATGACTGATGCTTCCCCAACATCCTCATAACTGATGTTCCCTCAGCTCCCTTGTGACTAATGCAACCCCAGCATTCCTCGTGGCTAGTGTTCCTCCAGCTTCCTCATGACTGATGCACCCCCAGCATTCCTCATGGCTAGGGTTCCCCCAGCTCCCTCATGACTAATGGGCCCTCTAGCATCCCTCATGGCTAGTGTTCCCCTAGCGCCCTCATGACCAATGCTTCCCCAGCACCTGCAAATTTCCATTACGCTTGAACCCCTGCAAGTGTTCCCCACATCCTGTGAACCAATGGATTAACTACTCTTGCTGTTCCTAGGGCACTGGTGTAGTTTTCCATTCAGTCCTTGCAAGCTTTCCCCAGAATCCTGTGAGACAATTGCAAGTCTTGCCATTGCTGTTACTGGGGCCTTGGTATTATTTTCCACAATGCACATTCGAGCGAAAGCGATATATTAGTTTCCTGTTATTTGGTTCCGATCAACAAGTTGCACATGCCCATTCTATATGGTTACAGAGAGTGTACTAACACGTGTTTTCCCCAAGGTTCGAGAACCTTCCAGTCGGCCATGTGCCCCATGTGCTGCACGTGATCTAGCTACATCCATTGAGCCTTTGAGAGGGTATATAAACCCCACCCAAACCCGAATCGTGGCTTGGCCTTGCCCCATGCAGAATGAGCTTCCCCCTTCCAGCACATCTGAAGAATCCTACCAGAACCAAGAAGCTCTGCAGTCTCCCTAACGTCCATTCGAACCAGTGGTTTTCCGTGGCATCCGCTCCCTCAACATCTTACTCCTCGCACCCTCTGAAGTTCGAAGAAGATCTAGAAGCCTTGACTCAGGGAGATGCAGGGGTCCAGAGTAGCTGTGCAAGCTACTCTGGACCCCTGCATCTCCCTGAGTCAAGGCTTCAAGATCTTCTTGGAACTTCAGACAAGTTGAATAACTAATACTTGATATCAGGTTAGTGTGCACTAAACCTCTTACCGTAGTAAACGGGACAGAGTATCCCCATCTTCAAAGACTATAGACATTTCCTCCATTTCCTCTGTTATATTCCCAAGTTAGGCCCATGTAGCGAAGCAGCTTATTTCTTACATTGCCCTAGAAAATAACATTTCAGCTGTGAACTTTTGTACACATTTGCATGCACGACAATGATGGATTAGTTCCTCTGAAACTACTTTGTTTACACATCTAGCTTCACACTACATTACCACGATGCCTTGAACATCATGTACTAGGCCTCTCTATGCACTAAGTATAAAAGCCGTCCTATCTTCATCCACGAGGCAACAACGCTATCTACATATCCACAACATCCCTGATCTAATGCGCACATCGCAAGCCCGCCTTTTATGATAAATAATGGATATCCCAATAGATTGGTAGAGGAGGTACTTCCGCTAACACCGAAGGTCCGTGCATGCTGAGAATTCACCACGCACCGGTCTGACATTCCATGAGGGGTGTCCAACTCGAGACCAAGACGGGGTCCTTCACTCTATCCCATCAGGTAATGGGATTGGATCATCCCTTGGGGGATTCTTGGCTTTACACCTACACACATTCTAGGTACACTTAGAGTAGGGTTCACATGGTAGGAGTACGCTAGATTGCCATTTTGGAACATATGTCTGCATATATTCATTACTTCAGCAGCATGGTAGAAATGTATCTACTATTCACTCTTTTGGTGCTAGTAATCTCATTTGTTTGCTTCTGTCTCCTACTCATTGCAGGACATGTATTTTATAACGTTGATTCAATAAGTATATTGAAAACGTCCCACTGTGTATTCTGTATACTTCTCTGAGAATATGTAAGCACGAATGACTGAGCGAAAGGTTTTGTACTGTTTCCATGATCCCTGAGGGGTCAGTGTTGTCATGTTCAATGGTTGCCAGAAACTATTCGCTCCCTGGTAAGGTTAGGGGACTTACGGTGGCACTGTGAGCTAGCTGGTCTATAGGCCAACATATCCTGCGGGGGTGTTTGGAATCAGTCTTGACACCAAGCCCTTAATTTATGTTGTCCGAACAATGCGCAGGTCCCAAGGATTGGTAGGAACTACACCACAACTCTCTGTGATTTACTCCAGCTCTTCTTGTGTATTTATACTCCGGACCCTTCCTACAACCTTGATGCTAGTGCTTACACCGCTCAAGGATTAAAAAGACTTTATCCCAGTGTTTCTCTGATAAACAGTAGCGCCAAGAGAAAGCACTTCAGAGTTTTTGATATACGCATCAACCTTGTACTCCACTCTGTGTTTCGAGTGTATCCTTAGGAGTGCAAGTCACTCAACCCTATGCTCCGAGTGTATCTTGAGGAGTGCCGATAACTCCAATCTGTATTTCAAGTTTATTTCTAAGAGTGTCACACTCCAATCTGTGATTTTGGTATTTCTGCTCTCATGTCGAGCTGCTGATGAAACTTGTAAGTTGTGTCACTAAAGTCAATGCATTTTCATTCTATGTTAAGACTTGCTAGTGTACTGATGGTAACTGCCTCCTCTTGTTATTTACAGTGATTTGCAGCATCACAAAGCCAGAGGTTCTGGTCCAGTGCACATCTACCTCGCAAAAATATATGGTCTCAGAAGTGACAAATCCTGTTACACAGTTTCACACAGCCACTGAGCAGATCCAGTACTGCAAGTCTCCCTTTTCTTATCTTATTCCACCCTCTTCCCCCAGGAACAGAGTGTGAGCTCTAAGGTTTTGGTTCCTTGACTTATGTTGTCTTTGAGTGAAATAGGAGGTCCAGCATTGGCTCCAGTGTCGTCTCCGCGGTTGGGACCAGGTGAGTGCATGACAGCTGGCAGGCATAAATGGATTTACTATTGCATATTTCTCAAGCTCTAGTGCAGAAAATCCTTATTACCGAATCCCATGTAAGGTGCAGCAAGTGGGTATTTCAAGCCATGGTTAGGATAATGACCCCCCTGTATGCCAGTCTGGACGTCCCTTATTGTTTCTTGGCATACCTTAGTTGCTGTGGAGTTCTCAGAACTTAAGTGATTGTACAGAGCAATGTAAATGGAGAAGGTGGTGATTCCAGTTGCCAGTAATCTGACAATCTATCTGCAGAGCAAATGGCCATAGTAGTGTGGGCATGATGTTATCCAGTGCTGGAGTTGGATAATGCAGTCTCCCTATGTCACTGGTATATGTGCATATCAGAGCTGATCCATACCTCATCAGGCTGCTTTGGTTACGTAGGTAACAATGATCTTCAATACTTAATGGAATGGGCTGTGCATCTTTCAGGTGGCTCCCTCTGCCTAATTTTATTGAGTTATTGTATGAAGTTGTACCTGGCACAGTTTTATGAAGCTGTTGCTGGTCTTTTAAACTTCTCAGAATGTTCTTGATTTCTTCAGAATCGCAATCGACTGTAACTCAACCACTCCAGCAATAAAATACACCTGCTGTGTGTTCCTTCTGACTGTTCTCGCTCCATGATACCACCACCATTGCCATCTCAAAATATTAACAATTTTTTCCCTGTTTTGTGCCACTATGCACCCTCAACTAAGTATACTCCATGCTGACCAGGACACTGCACCTGATTACCAAAAAATTGCACTCTCCACAGTGCAGATACATATTTTGACAGTTCATGCATGTGCCAAAAGGTCAATTAGTTTACAAAACAGTGATGGATGGAATGCTTAAATTAATCTCAGCCACTAGTAATTATTCGGACTGCATCCTAATCCATTGTTATTTTGCACACCATGCCACCTCAGTTTGGACACAGCTATATGCAAATCAGTCTTTTTTTTGTTGTAAATTTTATTTAGGTAAAAGTTTACAACAAGGTAGCAATGTAATAAAGGCAGTAGTAAGCAACATTGAGTGGTACAGTTATAAAGGGGGGGAGAGGTGGTATGGGAAGGAGACAGGTGGGGGTGTGGAGGGGAGCGGCAGGAATAACAATGGGGAGGGTGCAGGTCGCCCTATCACGGTGGACACAGCGTGGTGGGCAATCCTCCCGGTGCAGTTAGCGGTGGGGCCCATGGGCTGAGGTACCTCTGGAGTGGGGGAGGAGGGAGTGGATATCCGGAGAGGACGCTGTGCGGGATCGGTGGTGGGGGCAGGCTGAGAAGGGGAAAGGCGGTCACCCATTCCATGGGTTCGGCAGTTGGTCCTGAACCATGATCAGAGTGCCTCAGTGGGGGGAATGGGTTGCAGTGGTGGTGCGTAGGGGTCTCGGGGAGTGGGCCAGGGGGAATACTAGGCCGCCGGTCTGTTGGGGTGTACAGCGCCCTCGGTGAGGGAGAGCAAGATGGATCATGGATGTGCAGTGGCAGGAACCCATGTGGGGGTCCATACTTCACCATGCCTGGCGGGAAGGGGGGGAAGTGGGGAGGGGGCAGGGATTGGAAAGGGGGTCAGTGGGCTGGAAAGGGTGGCGGGGGCACCACGGGGTGGGAGGGGTCGGCAGAGGGATATGGATGGAGGAGGAGATGCAGAAAGGGAGAGAGGGAGGGGTAAATCAGAGCAGGACGGTGGAGGAGGGATGAAGGGGTGGAGGAGGAGAAGGAAGGGGGGCTGGGGTGGGGTGGGTATGGGGGCCAGGAGTACTACCGATGAGGATGGGGGCCCTTACAGCATGTGGGTGCCACAGCCGAGGTGGCTGTGTCGGGGACCAGGGGGAGGAGCTTAGGCAGCCATCAATCACCTGCATGTCACAGCCTCTGCGCCTGTGGGGGGGGAGGCGCTGTTGACCCAATCTGCCGCAGGGGGCATCTTGTAGGAAGAGGGCCCATGTCGGAGTGAACACCTCAGCCTGGTCCTGCATACCGTAGGTAACACGTTCATAGGACGCTGTCTGTACCATTGCCACCGTCCAGGCTTCCTGAGAGGTGGTGTTAGAAATGGGATTTCTGGGTGGCTAGGGCAAGCACCTAAGCCAGGCAGAAACCACCACTCTAGTCAGGGCAAGGGAGTTACACACTGAAGATAACCCCTGCTCACCCCCTTGGTAGCTTGGCAGAGCAGTCAGGCTTATCCCAGAGGCAATGTGTAAAGCGTTTGCGCAACAGACACACATCAGCAACACACTAGGCACACCACAAAAGAAACTCCACACAAGGTTATATAAAAAAATAGCCTTTGTATTACTCATAAAACACATTAGAATGCAATCACATATATACACTGTGCCACCTGGCACTAGGTATGACTTTACAGGGGATTATATACATTACAGGGCCAATCGGGCCACTGTCATCATATCACAGCTCACAGGTAGTGAAAACAACCAGTAACTACTGGTAAGGGTGCACTTAGCACCAAGCATGAGGCATGAACATCATAGCATTACATAGAATAGCCTATTATGCATACATCATAATCACATCAGGCCCACCTTAGGCCGAAACCTCATCAGCAGCAATGTACTATGTCATCATTACTGCACACGTGGGTGCTCAGCATAGCACAGTATGCCTACACAGAATTAGCAGTGCACTACAGCAGAGGAAATATTGTGCCCCTCTTAAGCATAGACAAAATAATGGTGCTTAGCAGAGCACCTTACTCACAGCCATCATCAGTCGTGTACCGTAGGGAATACTTATCAGAATGCCCATAACTGCAGTTACAAAAGATCCTCAACTGGCAATATACCCCCAACCTTATTACAGCAGGGCATAACACAGCCCATAGGTTAGCACAACAATAAGAGCGGCCCCAGCGTTCCTATTGCAAGGCCAGCAGCACGTACAAATGCAGTAGCTACCAGTTTCCAGGAGCCCTCCTGATCGTGTAGGTGTTCTCCCCCCCGCCGTAGGAATTGCAGAGGCCCCCTTGACCCCTCTGCCTGAGACCTAAAAATCAGCCTTCAAATGCTGCCAGGGGTGTCACCAGCCAGGGCCACCCGCACCAAGCATGAAGGCGGAAACCTGGCCCCCGGCGGACCTTGTGCACTCCTCAGCCACCGGCCCACCTACGCTGGGAAATGCAGGGAATTCACTCTGGTGCGATGCAAGCACCCGATGGTCTCTGCCCGTGGCCCCTCGGGCAAGAACAACGGTGCGGTCTGTTTCCCTCCAGGGCACTCCTGAGACCTCGACTGGTCTCCCGCTGCTTCGTGCTAGACAGTGCGGCCCGGAATAGAGACGCGCCGGTCCCGCATACACTAGCCTCTAACAGTCTCAGTAACCCCGCAGGGCTCACCTCAGACCTCCTCTGACTCTCCTGAGGTCCCTCTGACACTGCGTCTTCCGGTGGAGCCCTCACGTTCCGGCGATACCCGGGGCCCTCGGCTTCCTGTGAGAAGTCCCTGCCCACAACCAGGCGATGTCACGCCTGAATTCCTCTGAGGCAGGAAAAGCCAGCGTGGCTCCGTCTCTCCTGCCGGCCGGCCGGCCACGCCCGCAGTCAGGCTCTGCCTGACTTCCGCCTGCTTCTGGTTTGCGGGGAACTTCAAAGCGAGGTCTCCGTCGATCCTGAGGAGACGGCGTGACTTCTTGTTCTGCACCCACCGCAATCACGGTCAGAGCCCCCTCCTCGAGCTCCGGCAATCGAATGAGAAAATAAAACGCTCACCACGCATTATTTGGAACATGAGCCCACGCCAGGGGCTCAACACCTGGGGGCCTCGTCTTGCTCCAAGCCCAGGTCCAGTGCAATCAGGCTAGAGCACTCAGCCCTCCTGGCAGAGTGCCGGGGGGACACGCAGGCAGGGCGCAGTCAGGCAGGCCAGCACAAGGGGCAGAGGGGCAGTCCTCCTCTCAGTAACAAAGCCCCATGGCGGTTTCTCCTGGTTCACTGCAGCCCACGCAGTGTCCCCTCTTTAGTCCCAAGTAAGCACCCAACAGCACCAACAGCCCTTTACATGGGGTCACAGCCCCAATATTTATACCAGCCAGGTCTTTGTTCTGCCCTGGCACAGGGCTTGGGGACTCAGTTCCAACCAGTTCTGGGGGGCACTCAGCCATTTGTTTATAGTGCACACCAGTCCCCATTGTTAGGTTAGGCTCTGGCCCCAGACACACCACAGGGGGGCGGAGCCAGCATTGTACAAGGCAGGCACAGACCTATTCAGGGTCAGGGCCTACTCCTCCCACTACTCCAAATGCAGGTCTGCCTAATCAACCTAGCGCTGACTCACCCAGCCCCTCTGGAGCCACTGCAGCTCACCAGCCCCTGTCACTCCAGAGCCAGACATGCAATACACATCAGGCAGGCACAAAGATACATAGTACACAGAAATGCCAACTTCTAAAAGTGGCATTTCTAAAATAGTGATAATAAATCTGCGCACACCATTACGCAGCATTTATTATTACTTTTCCAAACATACCAAACTTGACCACGCTGCTCCTCTCATATCAGGAATTACCACTGAAACACTTATCAGGGAATCCCCAATGCATTCCTATGAGAGGGCAGCCTCACAGCAGTGAGAAACCAAAATGGCTGTTTGTCACTACCAGGACATGCCACACAGTTAAGGCACATGTCCTACCTTTTACCCAAAATGCACCCTGCCCATAGGGCTAGCTAGGACCTACCTTAGGGGTGACTGATAAGTAGTAAAAGGGGAGTCACAGATGTGGCACCCACTTTAGGTGCCACGTCACAGCGGCAGTAAACTGCGCGCGCAGGCCCTGCAATGGCAGAGGCCTGAGACAGGTTCGAAAGGCTACTTTGGTGGGTGGCGCAATCAGCGCTGCAAGCCCACCAGTAGCATTAAATTTACTGGCCCTGGGTATCTCAGATTCTGCTTTACAAGGGACTGACAGGTAAATTAAATTAGCCAAACAGGTGTAGACCAATCTTACCATGTTTTACCATAGAGAGCACATGCACTTTACACTGGACAGCAGTGATAAAGTGCCCAGAGTCCTAAAACCACCAACACCAGGTCAGAAAAAAGACTAGGAGGAAGGCAAAAAGTTCAGGGATGACCCTGCAAAAAGGGCCAAGTCCAACAGATGGGTACATGCGAACGCCACTGGCGAAGGATGCAGAGCTTGGCGGTGGACAGCGCCTTGTGCAGGAGGCAGCATTGCGGCCTGGACAGTTCAGGGGAACCTCTGAGGTCATGCAGGAAAATGACGGAGGGAGCGAGGGGAAGCTGGAGAGGCATGGATGCCCCCAGGGTGTCCCCAACATGGGCCCAAAAGGGCCGGATTGAGAAGCAGTCGTATTGGATGTGGGTGCGGTCTCATTGGGAAGCCGGGCACCTCCAGCAGTTCGAGTGAGGCAGGAGGCCGGCCCTTTGCAGCCTTTGCGGAGTCCAGTACAACTTGTGGAACATCTTAAACAGGCAGAATTTCAATCAGGCTTACCGGGCGCCTCTGTCCAGGGCTTCGAGGATGACAGGCCAGCCCTCTTCCTCAATGGTAATCTTAAGGCGGTCCTGTCATTTGGCGCGGAGGCAAGGAGAGAGGGGTTGGGGGAAGAGGTGACTTGTCAGTGTGCTATAAAGCCCTGACATCACGCCCCGATGCCAGCCCCATGTGGTCAAGTATTTTCACAACTGGCGAGGGTTGTAAAGACCACAAGCGGGGGCCAAGGCAGCGCCGCAGGCAGTGTTGCAGTTTCAGATACTGCCAGGCCTGTTGTGAGGCCGGGGTCCTTCTTCAAGTGGTTTAAAGGTTTCACGTC
Organism: Calotriton arnoldi; assembly: GCA_963921515.1. Taxonomy (NCBI): domain Eukaryota; kingdom Metazoa; phylum Chordata; class Amphibia; order Caudata; family Salamandridae; genus Calotriton; species Calotriton arnoldi. The sequence continues at coordinate 1,989,857 of CAWUFW010002732.1, forward strand.
ACCGTCCAGCAGCACCTGGTCCAAGGTGCATATGCCTGCTTCCGTCCAGCGTGGCCAGCGAAGGACCTGGCAGTTGATGCGGATGCTGTCATTGCCCCACAGCAGCACCTTGGTATGCAGTCAGTGGTGAACTCCGAAGAGGCGGTGGGCTCGGTGCCAGACTTTGGATGTGGCTTGCAGCACAGGGTGTGGGGTGGATGGTTGGAAGGTGCAGTCTCCATAGAGGAGGCTGAGACCATCACCGCACGTGGGGAGCGATTGTTCCATGTGAACCCATTGCGGGGGTCTGGGGTGCCCGGGAGTAAATAGGCAAGTTGGGAAAGTTGCAGGGCCAGAGTGTAAGTTTGGACGCAGCTAGCCGGGTCGGGTGGATCCCCACACAAAGTCCTGAATCCGAGAGTCGATGAGGCGGAGTATGGCCAGGGGCACTGTGACGGGGATGATGCTGAGCACGTAGGTAAAGTGCGGTAGATTGACTATCTGCACTGCCTGTACCCTGCCCCACATAGAGAATCCCAAAAGGGACAATTTGTAAAAGTCCTGCTTCATCTGCGTGATGACAGGAGTCAGGTTGTCTGTGACCATCTTGGCTAGACCCCTGTTGACCAGGATCCCCAAGTACTCGAGCCAGGAGGCTTTCCAGCGGAAAGGGTATCCATGGATTGCCGCCTTCATGATGCAGGTCGACAGCTGGAGGGCCTCGCTCTTGTCCCAGTTCAACTTGTTACCAGACAGGACCACAAAGTCATCAATGACTTCCAGCAATGCTGGCAGGGAGCTGCGAAGATCCTGTAGGGTGACAGGATGTTGTCGGTATTTAGATACACTTTGGAGAGATCTCCCGTGATGGGAATGCCAGCAACAAGGGGAGAGTGGCGCATGGAGGAGGCAGAGCGTTTCATTGCCAGAAGGAATAGGAGTGGGGAGAGTGCACAACCTTGACGGGTGCCCCTTCGAATCTGGAAGGAGTCGGAGAAGAACCCTCCACAGTTGACCTGGGCCGTCGGGCAATCGTACAGCAGCCGCACCTTGGAGATAAATTGGTCCCCCAATTCGAACTGCTTCATGGTGGCGAAGAGGTAGCCCCATTAAATGCAGTCGAACACCTTCTCGGTGTCCAGGGAGAGAGCCACTGCCTCCTCTGGGAGGTCCCTGCAGCTCAGACGGTATGGGCCAATGTATGAAGATGGTTCCTGGAAGAGCGGCCCGGTACGAAGCCGACCTGCGAGTTATGGATGAGGGAGGGGAGGACCTCGCTTAAGCATGACGCCAATATGCTTGCGAGGATCTTAATATTGCTGTTCTGGAAAGATAAAGGCTGGTAGCTACCACACAGCAACGGGTTCCTTCCGGGTTTGGGGAGGACCGCTATCACCACCCTATTAGAGAGGGATCACAAAGAGGCCGTCTGCTCTGCTTCCTGGAAGGCTGCATGAAGGGAGTCGATCACCTCCTCCCCCGACCACCAGTAGAATTCAGCCGGGAAGTCATCTTCCCTCGGGGGTTTGTGATAGGGTAGCTTGGAGATGGCCTCCGCAATCTCCTCCTTACTAATGTTATGTTATGTTATATAAACTTATAACGTGCTCAGCTACTCCGAAGAGTGTCCCGTCGCGAGCCAGAGAAGGAAAAGCATAGAGAGGCTACACAAACAGATGAGTTTTCAGATTTTTCTTGAAAAGGCGGAGGTCCTGAGTGCTGCGGAGGGCGAAAGGCAGTGAGTTCCAGGCATTTGATGCTCTACCAGTAAGGGAGCGACCCCCCACTCTTGAGAGCCGAAATCGGGGGATGTGGGCCAAGAGCTGAGAAGAGGACCGGAGATGCCTGGCGGGATTGTAAAACAGAAAGCGCTTGCGTAAATAAGGGGGACCCCCGGCGGCTTTAAACTTCACTCGCTGGACCACCGAGAGCCAGTGGAGTGATCGCAAATCCTGTCTAACGCTGGATCTCGTAGGAATATTAAAGACAAGCCATGCGGCAGCATTCTGAACAACCTGTAATTTGTTGAGGAGATAGCTCGGAAGACCAATGTATAAGGCGTTGGCATAATCAATCCACAAAAGAATCAGGGCCCGGCTCACCGTTTCCTTGGCAGTTCTGGGAAGAAGTGGGAAAAATTTCCTCAGAGTTTTAAGTATGCCAAAACAATTCCCCACTAACTTCTTTATCTGGGTGGAGAAAGAGAGATTCTCCTCAAACAAGACTCCTAGATTTTTAGCAGGAAGCCCCGTTGAAGCCGGGGAGGAAAACTCGGAAGGCCATAAGGACTCCTTGAACTGGGGGGGAAAAGACCCATAGAGAAGGATTTCTGACTTGTCCTCATTACACTTGAGTTGGGCTGAGGACAGCCATTGAAAAACCGCTGATAAACATTTTTTGGCTTGAGAAGGAGAGCACTCTGTTTTCCCCCAGGTAAACAGGAGCTGGGTGTCATCAGCATATGCTATAATTTTGGCTCCTAAATCTTCAGCCAAATATATCAGAGGGGTGACGTAAAGATTGAAAAGAAGGGGACTCAGGGATGACCCCTGAGGTACACCTGTGGACACCTCCTGAGGGGCCGAGGAGAAAGGGGGAAGCCATACCTGCTGAGTACGCCCTTCTAAAAAGGATTTAAGCCAACTCAAGGCATCACCAGTGATCCCCAAGTCTGACAGACGAGTAAGCAGCAGAGAGTGGGGGACCGTATCAAATGCTGCTGAGAGGTCCAGCAAAATGAGAGCGGCCCTACCCCCCGAATCCAGGCACTCCCGAATCGCCTCTGCTAACTCCACCAAGGCCGACTCGGTACTGTAGGTGGCTCTGAAACCGGATTGAGCTGGATGGAGACGACCGGCTCCTTCCACATAAGCTGTAAGCTGCTTATTGACCACCTTTTCGCAAGCTTTCGCCATGGCCGGAAGAAGGGAAATGGGGCAATAGTTTGCGGGAATCAATGGCTCCAACAATGGTTTTTTTAGAAGTGGCAAAATTTTAGCCTGTTTCCAGGCCATCGGGACATAGGCCTCTTGAAGAGACAGATTGATTAATCTGTTGGCTTCAGGGTTTACAGTCTCAGCGACCTCGGCCAAAAGTCTGGCAGCACAAGGATCAGTCAGAGAGCCTGATTTCAGAGCTTTGAGGACTCTCAATGACTCTGGGAGATCAATGGGAGAGAAAGCCATCAGGGCAGGTCCTGCACTAGGTCCTGAGGAAAAGGCCTGGTCAGGGCATAATTCCCTAGCGTAAAGGACGCCTGGATGGAACGAATCTTATCAGCAAAAAAAGTGGACAATTCCTCACACCAAGCATTGGAAGAGTGAATTGGGATGGACTCTGCACGAGGGGCCATGAAACTCCGAAAGATCGAGAAGATTTCTTTAACATTATTTCTGGATAAAACAATCCGATCGGCAAAGTAAAGGCTCTTGGCCTGGGCTATAGAGGAATAATACACCTTCTGCTCTATCCTAAGTTTCCTCTTAGCCAGGGGGCAGTAATCCCGCCGCCACCGGCGTTCACGTTTTTTGCAAAGTTGTTTCTGGCCCTTATCCATTAAGTGTGGTAGATCGACCTTCTCAAGGAATGCGGTTATCCGATCCTCACTCGCCGGTGCTTCCAGGGTATAGAGTGTTTCATAGAATGACGCAAACTCGTTGACAATAGTCTGCGGCCGGGTGAGTATCTCCCCGCCCACTGACCGGGTAGTCCGAATAGCAATTGCAGCTTCCCGTTGTCGCAACTGGGCCACCAGCAGGTGGCCTGCCTTCTCCCCCTGTTCGTAGTGCCTCCACTTCAGGCATTGGAGGGCATACTCCGCCTTAGAGGTATAGAGGCCATTGAGGGCCATGCGGAACTGCTCCAGGCAACAATGATTGGGCACTGTGGGGTGGGAGGAGTAGAGGTGGGTGAGGGTGGTAATCTGTACCTCCAACTCGGCTCAGCGGAGAGCAGCCTATTTATTGGCCACGGCAGCATCCCTCATTAGATGGCCAAATATGGTTGCCTTCGCGGCTGCCCAGAGCACCCTGTGGGAGTCCACGGAGTGCTTGTTATCTGCCAGGTATGCAGAGACATGAGCCTGCACTTGAGACTTGCCCTGGGGGGGAGTGGTATCTTTATACGTTCAGGTGCCATGGATTGCAGCCCGGGGAGGCCAGGCCCGCATCTAATGACAGTAGGACCGGAGAGTCGTCGGACACGGCAGCCTCCAGGATGCTGGATTCCCCAACGAGTGCCACCGTCGAGTGGGAGATGAGGAAGTAGTCTAGCCTGGATTGTGTGCCATGGACAGAGGACAGGAAGGTATACTGCTTATCCACTGGATGGCAGAGATGCCAGTCATCGACGAGGCCATGACATCCCCCAGCAGGGGCCTGTCTGCATCATTTCTCCTGTCCGGAACTGCATTGCGGGCGAGGTTCCAGTCCACTCCAATGATGTACTTAGATGTGCTAATCTCCACAAGGAGGCGGTTCAGCTGGAGGAAGAAAGGGTGTTTTTTCCCCATCAGCGCGTACACTGAGCCCACACACAGGGACCTATCCCCCACCCTAAGCTTGGCCAATGCATACCTGCTGTCTGGGTCGGAAGATGTCTTCATGAGCATGACAGGCAACGATTTGCGGAGGAGTATAACTACCCCACACGCATGCTGTGGACTGTTTTCGGTGGTGGATGGCGCCGATGCGCTACTGTGTATCACTTTGCCCACCCAGTCGCGGCGTAGTTTGTTGGCTTCTAGGTCACCCATGGGCATCTCCTGTAGGAGAACCACATCCGCTATCTTGGCCTGCAGGTACGAGAGCACCTATTTCTGTTTGATTTAGTGTGTGAGCCCGTTGACGTTTAGGGCAGAACGCGCAGAGGCTGGAGGGTGCACGGTGCGGGCGCAGTCATGTGGAGTCCAAAATCCCAAGGGGGCATCAGCTAGAGTGCAGGGGGTGAGGGGCGAGGGTGGCCGATGAATTCCAGGTGGGGGGGAAGAGCGCACCAGGGTGAAGGTGCAATGCGGGCAGCAGGGGGCCGTGTGCCATCAGGGGGCAGGGGGGTGGTGGCGCTATGTTGATGGGAAGTGAGGGAGGGTGGGGTGGGGTGGGGCTAGACAGGAGTTGGGAGGAGGGCGGACAGGGGGAGGGTGCATGGGGATGGGAGGGTGAAAGGGAGCGGGGTAGAGTGGGGACAGGAGGGGCTGGGGGCAAGGAGGAGGGAGGGCTGGCTGGGAGGGGGGAACAGGCAGGTGGGGGAGCTGGACAAGTAGAGGGAGAGTCTACCAGCAGACAACAGCCGTGGCGGAGTGGGAGATCCTGAGGCATGGGTCAGAATGGGGAGGGTAGGAGGTGGAAGGAGGGAGTTGGTGGGATGGTTGTATGGGAGGAGCGCAGCGCCAGGGACTCTAAACTTTGTGCTGCGGGTTGGCTTGGTGGATGCGGCACACAGAGAGGGCCCTTCCTAGGGGCACGGTAATTTGGAGTGGACACAATAGTGTAGGTGTGAGTGCGCAGGGGACAAGAGGCGATCGAGGTTCCGAGGGTCCCCGAGTGTAGCACGGAATGAGGGCCCGCAATCTCCTCCCAGGAGCACGGCGCCTAAGGCGATGCCATAGGTAGGGTGCGCAGTGAAGAATCTGTGTATGGAAACGTATGGAGCCCAAGAGTAATCAGATGTGCGATGAGCGAGGGCGCGGGGAACAGGGGTGCATAGGGGTGAGGAATTGCAGAGGATGGCCAAGGGGTCAGCGTGGCGGCGTGCGCATTGGTCAGGCCAGGAGACCACACACGTAGCATGCAACAATTTAAACACATGGCCAGCAAACAGTGGAGGGAAAAGAATAGTGAGAGAAACAAGAAACATTCTATAAGAAAAGGCAGTCTACAAAAAAGGCATGCCGGTACTCTGCCTTCTTTGGCTGTCAACACTCCAAGCGCAGTTCCCCCTGGTATCGGGATCGGTGCCACTTCACAGTCCTTAGGGCTCAGCCTTCGGGGCGGAGGGGGGTTTCAAGGGGAGCGGGACTTGTCCCTGTCCTGCTCGTTCATGAGTGCAGCCACTGGCTGGAGAGCCTGGCTCCTGTCACCCTGGGAACGGGCCACTCTGTCATGGTCCCTGCTCATGTGGCGGGAGCCCCCGGAGTTCTGCCAGAGACCGGTGGGGTGGGAGAGCCGTGGCAGGGAATGACCCTCTGTGGTAGCTGGGGAGGCAGTGTCCATGTCCTGAGTGGAGAGGTCATCCAGGAAGTGGCGCAGGTCCTCCGGTTCGAAGAATTCTTTTGAGCCACCGTCCTTGGTGATTCCAAAGCGAGCAGGCTCGAGGAGGTCATATTTCATGTCCAATTGGCGGAGCAGAGGGCGGAGGGATAGGAAGGCTTTGTGATGCTCGTTCGTCTCCCTGGAGAAGTTCGCAGCCATCCGTACCTCGTGCCCCTCATGGACGTATGGGCCATTCGCGTGGGCTGCGGAGATCAGCTGTCAGGCCTGTTTGCGGTGCAGAAAACAGACTATAAGGGGCCGTGGGCGTGTGGACATGCACCACCTTGGCGGTCCTATGCAGTGAGCTCACTGCATCTCCAAGGGAGTCGAAGGTCAGACCGGTGAACTCCGGGAGCACGCCCTTAAGAAAGGCTTTGTCATCTGGCCCCTCCACGGAATCTGGGAAGCTGAAAAAGCCTACGTTGTCCTGCCAACTCCTGTCCTCCAGGTCAATTACCATGCTGCAGAGGATTAAAAGTTCCTAGTCCCGCTCGGGCAAGGTGTTGATACGGTCCTTCAGCATGGAAACTCGTTGGGTCAGGCCATCCACCCTGGTCTGGAAGCCTGTGATGTCCAAGCGGATGGATTTGGACTCAGCCGTCAGCGCAGAGATGTTCGCTTCCATGCCCTCCAGGCGGCAGCCCATGGCAGTGATCTCCTGAAGGATGCGCTCAATGGTGGTTTCCGGGGCACTGGCTGTGGCAAGGCAGGCAGATCCGGTGCAGGGGGGACAGCACCCGGTGGGGTGGGCATGGTGCAAGGCTGGTTGAGGGCCTCAGAGAAGAGCAGCTGCTGTGCAGGTTTGCCCATTGCCTTGCCAGGAGACATCCCCGGTCCGTGCGTAGTGGTGAGCGGATCATCCATGGTAGGTCAGGGAGTGGTGATATAGGAGAACCCGGAGGGGCCCACCGGCGATAGAGAGTCATCGCACATGGTCCCCCAGTGGTTCGGTGGCATCCGTGTGCAGTCTGTGCTGGGAGTCTGTGGGTACCCTGGTGCCGATGGTACAGTAGCCATGGAGAAAGGGATGAAAGACCCTGGCCCGGGCCCAGGCCTGGCAACTCACGGCCTCGGCGTGCCAAGCAGCCCTCAGGCGGTCCCACAGCCTGGGGCGGCGCTCCACGTCATGCAGGGGGTCCTGTGGAGTGCAAACTGGAGAAGGCCCAATGCCTTTAGCAGTCCCCGGCCAGGCTCACGAATGAGGGGAGGGCCACGGGGTCCTCACGCAGGTTGCAGTGGGCAGGCTGATGTATCTACAGAGGCCCTCACTGTTGGTCTGCCAAAGAGCAGAAGTGGTAGGGCTGCGGGTCCGCACAACACCACCAAGTTCGAGCCACAGTGTGGCAGGAGCACCGGCCCCGGTTGAAGAGAGAAGAGGGGGGGAGCACACTGTCAGTGGCTAGTGGGTGCCCCCTTGCCTCCCCGTGGTCACTCACCATTGTCTGGGCCATGAGGGTCCTCGGGCCGCTGTGGAGCTCGCAGGAAGAGAGGTCCGACTGGTGAGGAGCAGCCCACCTGGCAGGCAAGCAGACCATGTGTTGCGTCTCAGGTGGGGGCAGGCGGGGGCCGCTATGGGCACGAGCAAGCCAAAGACGATGGCCTCAGATGCGGGACGCCACCAGGAGGTAGGCCGCAAGTCGTCGTGGGCCGCCTGCCCGTAGCGTGCCCAATGGTGCTGACGTCATCGGGGTCGGGGGATAATGGCATGTAGGTCAAGGCCGGAGCCGTGCCCCATGGGCAAGGTGCGTGGCAGGCAGGTGGGGTAAAGGATTTTGGGGCCCACCGCCCTGTCAAGGAGAGCGCCTGATGCTGTTGAGGCTCCACACCGTAGATCAACCCGGCAAGGCATCTCACCGTGCTGTGTGCCGCGGCTCCTCCTCATGGCGCAGGCCCGGCTCGCCTCAGTCAGTGCGAGCCATGAGGAAGGGTCCGCTGGCCCGCTGTTGCCTTCTACTGCCATCATGGTGCTGGTGGCGGGTGCCACTTTAAGCAGGTGAGGTGGGGGGGCAAGTTGGGGTACCCCGCATTGCTGAGAGTGCCACAGCCGCCGTCTGGGGCCTGTCCCTGCACGGAGCTCCAACTTCAAGCGGCCAACAGCATTCATGGCCATACCATGCCCTGCAAATCAGTCTTGACCATGCTTTAATTGGAACAGTCCAGCCCGAACTGACAAGCCAGTTCCTCCCTGAACCAGAACACAAGCAACCCAGGACCAGTGTCACCCGAGTTATGAGGTCATCCGCTGAGTACAGCTTAATTCCAGTGACATAGTGTGAACGGGACCCGTCCCACTTAGGGCGACACAATAAGTATATAAAACAGTGATGTGTGGAATGCTTGAATTAATCTCAGCCACTGATAAACACTCAGGCTGCAACCCAATCCATTGTTATTTTGCACAGCATGCCACCTCAGTTTGGGCACAGCTATATGCAAATCAGTCTTGACCCTGCTTCAATTGGAACAGTCCAGCCCGAAATGCCAAGCCAGGTCCTCCCTGAACCAAAACACAAGCATCCCAAGCCCGTTTTTGCCCTAGTAATAGGCTCATCAGCTGGATACAGTTTGGTTCCAGTGACACAGTGTGCACGGGAATCACGTCTGGGCTTACTCGTCCCACTTAGGGTGACAAAATAAGCATACAGAACAGTGATGGATGGAATGCTTGAATTAATCTCAGCCACTGTAATCACTCAGAGCTGCATACCAATCCATTGTTATTTTGCACACCACACCACCTCAGTTTGGACCCATCTTTACGCACATCAGCTTTGACCCTGCTTAAACCGGAACAGTCCAGCTCAAACTGCCAAGCCAGGTCTTCCCTGAGCATTCTAGGACTGGTTTCATCCTAGTTGTGAGCTGGGTCAAAACTGAGGTGGCACGGTGTGCAAAATAACGATGGATTGGGATGTGTCCCAAGTGATTGCCAGTGACTGAGATTGATTCAAGCATTCCATCCATCATTGTTTTGTATACTTTTTGTGCCAAGGTGGTGTCTTTGTTGAAAGGCAGGGTAATGGTTTGAAACAACAGCTAGGTTTCTCATTGAGGCAATCCGGCATCACTTTGGAGTGGCAGCAGGGATCCTCCAAAATACAGGTGCAATGTGATACTGCACCCGTCTGCAGAGGGATACGAACGGCCTCTTTGAGCCCTGCTCTCCCTCCCTCGGGGTGGCCTTGGGGTTTATTGACTAAGTTTCTACTTATCAGTCCCCAGAGTTCTCATTTGCTTGTCCTTCAAGTTTCAAAAGATGCACTTGACTATAGTAACTTATCTTTTGGACATTTCACTTGCATGAGTTGCACAAAGCACTGCTTTTGCTTTGATGAATAGATGAAACAATATTGCGAAACCCATCATGAAGGACGTTAAGAGCCTGCGTCTGCCAGCCTATCTGTTCTATAAATGTGACAGGGACATGAGCATAGCACAGGAAGGCTTTGCTGGATAACCTCCAGAGTCATCGCCTGCCATCCTGCCCAGATACTGAGAGCACACTGTAGTTAGGTCCTCAAGTGAGAAAGCCAGACATGCTTGGCTACAAACTGAGCAGCAAAACAAGGTGACTCTCCATGCCCCAACATGCTAGAGGTCAACATGGATAACTCCCCTGACTGACATGACTACCCTCTCACCTGCATCTCAAAACTACCCCTGCCTGTCCTTTGAACATTTATCCTGAGCACCTTAAGGCAGCCTGTGCCACTGCACCCACTCTGTCTGCCCAGGCTGCCTTCAAGGGCAAGACAACACTGAGGTCCCCTGTCTCAGAGTGTGCTGTGTATGTACCCCGTTTCTGTGTACAGGCTTCCTCGTTGAACCCAATGAAATGACCAACCATAAGCTCAGTTTAGTGATCAATCAATCAATCAGGATTCTTATAGAGCGCAGCTAATCACCCGTCTCAAGGCGCTTGGGAGGGACGGAGGGGGGGTTCTGCAGTTCAGTCGAAGAGCCAGGTCTTGAGTTCCTTCCTGAATTTAGGCAGTGATTAGAGGGGGAGTTCTACAATTTACAACTTCTAGGGTCTGACACCTCACAAACCCACATGCGGATGATTTTATCCTGACTTCAAGTCATCACTTCAGGAGAGTTTTCCGAGAGGGCTTCGGCACCAAGGGCAGAGAATTATCTATCCATGCTGCTGAACAGCTACAGAATACGACTACTGTGTTGACCACATTAAGCAGGTAGAGTAAAAGTGGTTTAGCACTGATTATTGACCCGAGAGGCGCATGGGTAGCAACTTTTACAATTGCTCTGAGACACGCCTTTAGATTTACTGTTTTTCGTGAAGAATTAGTCTTATGTGGGGTGACCCATTTTGGGCATTTTATGAACATTTCATTGTCTTGCTCCGGAGGGGCTGATTGGCCTCTTTTTCTTAGAATATTCAGAGGAGGAGAGTGTACCTGCGTCAAAGCAACAGGATCTGGGATGTAACAAACATGAAGAAGTGGGAATTGATTACCTACTCCTGTTCCTACTATGCTTCTACTCGCCTCTTTTTTCCCCTCCACTCTGCTTCTCTCTAAGGCTGCCACCAGACGCACAGGGAGTCTAAACAGTCATCAATAAATCAACACATTTCGGAAATGCAAGTATCTCCAGCCTTTTGCATGTGATAATAGCCCCTTTTTACCTGGTGTGAGGCAATGTTACAGCATCCTTCAAGCGATTAAAGGGCCGCACACATAACACTTTACCAGTAACGTTGTAATGCACTTAAAAGTAGTGCAGAAAATGTACTATTTGCAGCCGCATCTAAATGGGACTAGACCTCTATCTTTAACTGTTAAGGTTTCTAACTTTGTAAGGTTTTCTGCTCAGTACCTGCTTTAATTTTCTCTGGTACACGACATATTGGACGACATACTATTCTTTTTAAACGACATATCTGGCCAGCCATATTTATTGGCTTAGCCACTGTATGTATTGCACTCTATTTGGTACTAACCCTCCAACCACTTATACAGGCCCTAAGCCTTGATTACTCGATCGCTGAAACTCCCAAGAAAGTTACATATCTGCTCTTTGTGCCCAGCATCCAGGCAAGTAGGGAGCGCAGGCAGGACCCACTTTGAGACCGGCTGCGAGATGTTCTTTTCTTACTCCTCGAAAACATGAAACCATCTGACAGTAATGTGTATACTGATCCATAATGTGGCACATGGGATTCCTGTCGGTGATTAGAAAAATCCACAAAGTCCCACCCAACCCGTGGCACATGCAGCTTTCTCTGTGATTGCACACATCCATACAAACGTGCACCAGGCACATATACACAGACTTTCCTCTGCTTGCATACATGTACTCATAGCCACACCCTAGCACCATGACATATGAGGTTTTCTTTGTGATGCCACACATCCTTACAAACCTACACTCTGCAACATATACACAGACTTTCCTCTGATGGCATGCATGTACACATAACTACACCCTGGGACATGAGCTTCCTCTGTGATTCCACACATCCGTACAAACTTGCACATATGCACAGACTTTCCTGTGATTGCATACAAGTACACCAAACTACGCCCTAGCACCATGGCACACGCAGTATCTCCACACATATTTGCAAACCTACACCTCACACATATACACAGACTTTCCTCTGCTTGCATACATGTACTCATAGCCACACCCTAGCACCATGACATATGAGGTTTTCTTTGTGATGCCACACATCCTTACAAACCTACACTCTGCAACATATACACAGACTTTCCTCTGATGGCATGCATGTACACATAACTACACCCTGGGACATGAGCTTCCTCTCGTGATTCCACACATCCGTACAAACTTGCACATATGCACAGACTTTCCTGTGATTGCATACAAGTACACCAAACTACGCCCTAGCACCATGGCACACGCAGTATCTCCACACATATTTGCAAACCTACACCTCACACATATACACACACTTTCCTCGGATTGCATACATGTACACATAGGCACATCCTGGCACGCGTACACAGACATCCCTCAATTTCACTGAAACACCTAGGGCATTCCCACCTGTTATTACACCCCTGTGTTGAGGCTGCACCCTGCTGCGCTCATGCGTCAGTGACTGCACACCTGAACAAAGATCCAAACAACGTCTTCTTTAACATAAAGTCACACCTGTTAAACATGGTACTGAGAAGTGCAAGAGTCGTTGTGTGATTGTTGGATTAGAGGAAAGTTGTGCATTTGCAGGAAGACTATAACCTACAACAGGGATGCCTTCTTTGTTATAGTGTGTGTGGGACAGGTGCTAGGACTCCTTGGGGTAGGCGCTTTAGCCTATCCCCCTCCATAGGGCGGCTTCTACTACACACACTTTATTCGAACAGATACAAAGGGCTTGTGCGGATAGAAAATTAATATAAAGCTGAGGGGTCACATGCTACAGGCCTACTGTATTGAAAGATGGTTTTCCTACTGAGCAGAAGCGCTGGTGCGCGGTGTGTGCCTCTTAACCTGATGATATGCTAGTTTACATTATGTTATGTTATGTGTATTTATAGAGCGCACAACTCACTCTGGAGGGAAGGGAATCCTGGCGCTACAGCGCGAGTTGTACGGGCCGAGCCAGGGTCGGGGATAGGTGAAAAGCCAGGTCTTCATTTTCTTGCAGAATTCGAGACTGGGGGAGGCTCTGATGCGCAGTGTTATTGCTTGCATTTCTATACCGACATGGATCACGAACGCCTTCCATGCAAGGATAGAATACTTGCATGCATAAGCTTCATGCATGGCACATGCGTCAAAGCACACACTTTTGAAGACCCTCTACACAGCAGACGGCAGCTGGTGTGGTGCACGCAGCCCCACGGATGGAGGAGCCGAGAGAGCTAATATCGCTCAATGAGCAGGCCTCATCATGACAGCAAATGCCAAGACAACCAGTGGACATTGTTTCACGGAGGCCCTCTAATTAGAGGCAGTCAGGAAGATGAATTACCACACATCTCCTCCATATGAAGCCCGTAATGGCCTCGTGTGGGCTGCTCCCTGAGTTATCGCTTGGCACACACCCCTGCAGTCTGCGGCCAGGGCAGTAACTCCAAGGAAGGAGGTTCGCAGTCGACAGGTTATGAGCGGCGCTGCTACTGATGCGCCGAGCTCCTGATAAAACAGACAGGGCGCAGAGCCAGCAGGGCTCTCCCCTTCCTACTCCCTCATAATCTAGCCGGCCAGAAGGGTTCTCTCCGCCTCGCCTTTGGTTTTCACGAGAAGCTTTCTGAATCTCGCCCATCTAGCTTTTTCATTCCTTCTCTTCTATCTCAAGAGTGTCGCCTTATGCCCTCTCTCTCTCTCTCTCTCTCTGTCTCTCTCTCTCTCCCTCCCTCTCTCTCTCTCTCTCTCTCTCTACCTCTATATATCTCTCTCTCCCTCTTCTATCTCCACATCTTTGCCCCTCTGCCTTAGATGTCTCACCCATGAACATCTCTCTACTGCCACTGCCTCACTAATGAATACCTACTTAGCGTACTATGCTTTACTCCTGCCGAAGCCTGTGTAGCCCAACTATAACAAGCATTGCCACTGTCCTTGGACACTCAGGAGCCAGGTACTTCTGCAAGCTCACTTAGGGTGACCAACTGGCATGGGTGCAAATTCAGGACGGTGAGTGTGAAAATTCAGGACAAAGGGTCAAAATTCAGGACAAAAATTCAGGACAGGAAGTCAAAATTCAGGACAAAACGTTTGGACAAAAGGTAAGTTTTACAGACACATCAGAAGAGGTTGCGCAATAGTATGTACGTAAGTAAATAGACAACCACTTAAGCACAAGTGAGCTCTCACTGAATTGTATGATGTCTTGAATCTCCAGCGGTAGAGTAGTCGAATAGTAAAAACATCTTCTTGGAGGGTGTTTTGGGCATAACATCTAGATCAGGCCACCCATGAATCACACGCAATCATTTTACTATCTAAGCAGCCTTATACTTATGTTTAAAAAAAGGGTATGACTTTTATTACAATTACAGTAATAAGTTCAGTAACTTTAATACATGTTTACCGTATTAACTTTTTTTGACTGCATCTCATATTGCTCTTTAACCGGGCTGTTTCCTAAACTTCAGGGCATGAAATAACGAATATGGTAACGTGACCAAATCACACTTTATTACGGAAGTGCAGCGTCTGTACCTGTTTGTGGTCCAGAGTTCCATACCTGACAGTCACTGTATTGTTTCTTCAATGGGAAGCGGGGGATGCGCATTGACACCACACTGCTGACTGGTGGTTGCACAGTTCAAGACCAAAATGGAAATTCTATTCCAGATTACTCAAGGGACAGGCAGGCTTGGGAAGGGGTGCATGGGTTTGGGCAATGGAGCTGACTGTCCATAGGAATTTGGAATTGAAGAAGCAGGAGGGGGCGACATGCGCAGGTGCACGGCCCGACACGAGCATCAATATCTTGATGAAATGTGGCATTGCAGGGTGAAGGCTCAAGGCCTCATGATGCCTTAAGGAGAGATAGAAGCCTGAGGGACATTCTGGTGCGGACAGAGGCCAGAAAATAAGAACAGACAACTCACCTTGTGGAACTTACCTGCTCCAATTGGACACCTTCCCTGTGGCAACTGTAATGGGCGTTGCCTGACACATAGGGTAACCAAGATAGACCTAGGGTTACAGACACCATGGAACATTGAAACAGCTCACCCATTGTAATTCTAAGAATGTGGTGCACACATCTGTTATTCAGGGGAAACATTGGTTACATCGCGGTGTTTACATCAGCAATACCTTTACAACGCGGGTATTACAACGCAAGTCATTACAATGACTTGCGCTGATGGACGCTCTAAGTTAGGAATAGTATGATTTACTATTCCAACACCTTCCCTACTGTAACGTAGGCTGGAGTTGGAATAGTAAATCATACTATTCCTAAGTCCAGCTCCCTCCAACGCAAGTCGTTGTAACGACTTGCGTTGTAATGCCTGCGTTGTAAAGGTATCGCGGTGTAAACACCGCGATGTAACGTCGTATATTCGTTATTCAGCACCTTGATACCCTTGGGTGATACGTGAGCTTTAAATACAAATGTTATGCTATGTTTTGTTACTTTGTGTCCCTGTAATCAAATGTATATAGGGAATCCTTAGGTCTTTCAGCAAAAGTAGAATTTATTTTCAGTCCTCGGGTATAGTTCTTACCCTCAGAGGGGAGGCAGCCATGAGGTCTACCTCTGGTCCTCGCCTGCCTCTGAACTGCTAGAAGTAGAAAGCAGACCATCCATATGCTGCATATGCTGGAGGCCCCCTCTCATATTCAACCCCAGGGAAGTTTGTCCATTCACAGTAAAATGCATTTTCTTTTCAGTGGGCCACAGCTCCATTGGCAATTGTATTCATGTGAAACTGTCACTCTGAAGGTATGGATTCCTCTTTGTCAGTTTAATCTCTACAACACAAAGCATAAGAGCATGGTATGTGAGAGATGGGTAGGCAGCCATGTCCTTCTGTGTGAATTGGGCTCCTTGTCTTAGCTTTCAGGCCACAATCATTGTTCATATTTTGCTCTTTCCAGGTCACAAAACAAGTTGCTGGAACTGGCCTGGTTTCAGCCCATGCAACAAAATATGCATTTTTTACTTTCTCTGTTTCATGAGTCAAGCAAGGCAGTGCACTTTGCTACAAAAGTGCCTAGGCCCAGCCCCCCCCCCACCCCTCCTTACCTGGATAAGTCTTCTGACCAGTCAAGGTCCTTTCAGACCCAGCTCTATCGCCTCGAGGCTCCATCAGTCTTTCAAGCTCTTTCTGTTCCTCTGTTTTCACACCTTGGGCCTGTCAGCTTTATACCACTTGCTTTTGTGCTCTTTTGATCTTTTTGTGCTTTTCTGTGCTTTTTGTGCTATTTTGTGCTTTTTTGGGCTCTCTTGTGCTACTTTTTCCTTTTTGTGCTATTTTGTTGAGATTTTTCATTTTTTCTCTCACTTTTGGGCCTTCTCACCTGTGTAAGGTATTCTGCCCCCCTGTTGCACTCCCCGCAGCCCCCATCCTCCTCCAGTGCTTTTTCCTGTCTCCAGCCTCCCCCATTCTTTACCTGCACTCTTGCCGAATTGTCCTTCCTGCGCCGCAGTAGCCCCACCCACTGCCCCCAGTGCTTCTCTCCCCTCCCAGCACCTACTTAATGGTGGCAGCTGCGCCCCTGATGCACCAAAGGAAAGCCTGTCTGTGCTCAACTGTGCCTGAACCGCACCCAGGAATCCTGGTCCAATCACCCCCTCCCCAAAGCAATACTTCGCAGCGCTCCTTCGATCGCTCGACCCGGGATGTCTCTCCTCCTGCTGCGGTGCCACACACCATGGTAGGATGTTGCAACTGCATCCACTGCCGGTTCTCCTGCAGCTACCCACCCACACACACCACACAAGCGCTAGCAACACCATCAATGCCCCCACCTAATACCACATGCCATAGCAGATTCGCACAACTTCATTCACTGGAATGCATGCTACTCAACACAAGTTTGCCCAGCAAACCCGCAACTGAAATCTGGGACCTACAGACACTGCAGGACACATACTGGACCCGATCTTCACCACTAGCGCAGCATCACATACAACTCCAACTCACGGCTGACATGGACCAGTCACTCTATAATCCACTTCCAAATCAACACACCACAAGTCATTCCACCCACCAGTACCACCCTACCAAGCCACAGCTGGGGAAAAATCTCAGAAGCAGAATGGCTCAGCACCCTCAGCAGGGATCAACCCAACCTCACAAATAACTTCAACGAGAACATCACCAATTTCAACAACTGCGTTAAAAACTGTGAACACTTCCTCGCACCAATCAAACCTAACAAGCAAAGAAGATCTAACAAGCAGGCCAGCTCATACATAAAGGTCCTTTGAGGCACCAAGTAACACTGTAAACACAAAAGAAGTGGCAAGCCAACCACAAAACTACTGATAGAGTCACCTACAAGGCTGTACTCAGATACTACCACCAGTAACTAAGAAGCACCCAGAAAAGAACGCTAGCTGATTACATTGAAGGAAGTTCCAACAGCAGCAGGGAGATCTTGATTGTCAAGGACTTCACCATACCCTCAGCCTCTGTCAACAAAATCAACCCCTCCCAAGAACTCTGCAACAACCCATCAAACTTCTTACACTGCAAAATGGCAAACATCTACTGCAACTGCACACACCAACTGAGCCCCAGTGAACTCATCACCAATTTACCCATCACCTGACCAAGAAGGCAACTTGGTTGAATGGACAACCCTCACCAGAGACAAAAGAGCAACAATCATATGGACAATCCACTCAGGGGCCTCAAACGATCCATTCCCCCATCAAGTCTACAACCTGGAAACACCATCAATCATCATTTCCCTCACCCACATCATCAACAACTCCGTCACATCTGCCATATTGCTAGATAGATGACTGCAAACATGCAGAAGTCAATGCCCTCCTCAAGAAACCATCAGCCTACCCGAACTAACTGAGCAACTTCCGACTCGTCTCCCTGCTCCCCTACCCAAACAAAGTGATTGAGAAGGCCATCAACAAGCAACTCTCAACCCATCTCGAGATCCACCACCAGCTGGATATAACCCGGGTCAGGACCCAGAAAGAATGGCAGCACCGAAACAGCACTCATCACAGCCACTGATGACATCCGGACCATCCTGGGCTGAAGAGAAACATCAGCTCTAATAGTGCTCGACCTCCCTGTGGCTTTTGACACTGTCTCCCACAACGCTCTCATGAGAAGACTCCCCAAGATTGGCAGCCAAGAATCTGCCCTGAACTGGATCTGCTCCTTCCTTACAGTCTGAACCCAAAGGGTCAGATTGCCACCCTTCCCATCAGATACCAAGAGCTTGACCTACGGAATGGCCCAGAGATCATCTCTCAGCCTAACCCTGTTCAACGTCTACATGACACCGCTCGACAACATCACCAGATCCCAAAATATTACTGTTAGAAATGGGGGTCTCTAGATGGCAAAGGTTGGTACCTTTGTCCAAATAGGGGCCCTTGCTTCTAGTCAGGGTAAGGGGGATACACTCCTAAAATAATCCCTGCTCACCCCCTTGGTAGCTTGGCATGAGCAGATAGGCTTATCTCAGAGGCAGTGTGTAAAGCATTTGTGAACACATACAGTAATACAGTGAAAACACTACAAATGGACACCACACCAGCGTAGAAAAATAAATAATCTTTATCTAAACCAAAACAAGACCAAACGACAAAAATCCACATTACAGGCATCAAGATATCCTTAAAAATAGGTTAATCACTACGCGACGATATCTACGCCTACAGCCACAGACACAGTAGCCGACAATCTCGCCTTCCTCAAAGACATACAGATGCCTACACTAGCCCCCAGTGCATCTCAGGAACTAGAGGCAGATCTGACATCAGACGAACTGACATTAGCAATAGGTGCACTACACACTGGGGAGGCCCTGGGACCTAATGGTATACCTGTTGAATTTTATAAAAAAGGAGCAACTCAACTCGTACCACACCTGCTTGAAATGTATGAAGACAGTTTGGAAAGAGGAGAGTTACCCAGGGATCAACGTCTAGCAACGATAGTGGCAATACACAAACCTGGTAAACCACCGCAGGATTGTACATCTTACCGGCCAATTTCCTTAATAAATACGGAAGCTAAAATATTGGCTAAAACACTGGCCGTCAGGCTGCAACCACACCTCACAACGCTGATCCACCCGGACCAATCGGGTTTCATGCCAGGCCGCAACACGGCTCTTAACCTGAGGCGACTGTGCAGTGTCATGTCACGCATACCCACCATTAAGGAGTACGCTGTCGTTCTCTCCTTAGATGCACGCATGGCATTCGACCTAGTCGAATGGCCTTTCCTTTTCGCTGTCCTTAGGCATCTGGGTTTTGGCCCCAAGTTTTGCGCATGGGTCCAGCTGCTGTACACTGGGCCCTTGGCGCAGGTGGTTGCGAATGGACGCATCTCGGCTGACTTCCCCTTGGGAAGGGGTACAAGACAGGGCTGCCCCTTGTCGCTGCTCCTATTCGCGCTAGTGCCCGAGCCGCTGGCGGCATGGATAATACAGGACCCGGTTATCCGAGGGCTAATATGGACGATGGACTGGGAAGATCGTATCTCGCTATATGCGGACGATATGTTACTATACATGGCATCCCCAGCACGTTCCATCAACCGCCTATTGGACATTTGCGCCGCATATGGCAAAGTCTCAGGTTATACCATAAACTGGGCAAAATCAGTCCTATACGTGCTTAGTGGTCCCCCTCAGCGGCTCCCACGAGACTGTGAAATGCAGATTGTTGCCGAGGGGTTTAGATACCTAGGAATATACATTACGCCCCAGCCCGCGCAGTTTATTGAGAAAAACCTCCTGGAGCCCCTAAAACGATTCCGCCGTGATGTTAAACATTGGCGATCACTACCGCTGACACTGTTGGGAAGGGCTGCCCTCTTTAAACTGATGGCACTCCCCAGATTCCTGTACGCCCTACAAAATACCCCATTCCCGGTTCCCCCACATATTTTAAAGCGATTGACACCGAAGTGAGCAATCTCCTCTGTGATGGAAAACCCGCCCGTATAGCCATGCATAAATTGGTGAGGGGCTGGTTTGATGGCGGAATTGCCCTTCCAAATATAAAAGTATACTATTGGGCTTCACAGCTCACCGTAATAAACCAATGGCTCCATGCCTCCCAAGAGGAACCAGCGCTCCGCATGGATAGGTATGTCCTTGGCGCAGAAGGTGTTCTGGGAGTCCTTTACAACAAATCAAAGGGGAATACTCTCACGGGTCCAACAGCGCACACTGTCCGAATTTGGTTCTCTGCACTCCGTGCACTTCGATGGGAAGGGGTTCTAACACAGGCCCACCACACCACTCTGGGCAACCGAACGGCTAGGCAGACTACGCAATACCAAGGGGTTCAGGCAGTGGGACCTAATAGGTATCTCAAAGGTAGGAGATCTGTGGAATAAGGGCGAGGTCGTAGCCTTTTCTCAACTTCAAGAAACATATGGACTGGCACAAACGGAAACTTTTCGATACATGCAGATCAGACACGCACTCATGGGGGTGATCCCACCAGGAACGAAACTACCATAGGCCTCACCGTTAGAGGATAGACTCTTAACGGATTACATGACTAAAAAAGCCATTTCCCAAACCTATCGGAAAATTATAAACAATCAACCGGACCCCACGGGAACGCTTAGGGAGCGATGGCAGACCGACGTTGGGGAACTGGATGAGACAGACTGGCAGGAGGCAATCGCTTCCCCGCGAGAGTTTGCGATATCCTCCAAATTAAAATTAGTACAACTAAAAATCCTTCACCCAATCTACTACACATGAATAATTATGCACCGACTAGGTCGGACAGACACACCACTCTGTCTGCGACAATGTGGACTGCCAGGTACATTTTATCACATATTGTGGGACTGTCCAGGGATCACACCTTACTGGGAGGCGGTCATGCGCACGGTTTCGCAGGTTAGTGGTGCTAGCGTTTTGCTGGAACCGAAGAGATGTCTCCTCAATATCTGGGAGCCGACGGATCTGAACCATATGGCTCAAGACTGGGCGACGTTGGGTATGGTGATAGCAAAATGAAATATAGCTCAACACTGGGGAACGGGATCGACTCCCACCTATCATCAATAGTGCTGTGATATGGATGGTGCAATGGTAGCGGAGAAAGCGGTCTATGTACACAGAGGGTGCCCCAAGAAATGGACACGGATATGGGGAAAATGGAATGCTTTTCGAGGCAACATTTGTGATCCCCCTCAGACTGAGTCAGTGTCGGATGTTAGTGAATAATGAATCCGGGTCGAGGGCACAGTGATGTGTACAATGATTTTATGTGGGTATGGTGGCAATGGAAATGTGGCACAAATTCGACGAACAACATGAAAATCTAAACAAGCAAAGTACGATTAATCATTACACCATGTATGTACCTTTAAACTTCGATTTCTGTAATGTATACCAACTGTTACAAAATGCCAATAAAAATGTTAAAAAAAAAAAATAGGTTATTCAATCAAATAAAGCTTGTAGCAACAAATAACTCCACTTGGAGTTATAATGACGTCGTGACCTGTGGAAATCCCAAAGTACGGCGCCGACCGCGAGGTGCGCGGCGTTGGGCCCGGAGTCAAGCAGACCCACAAAGAACAGTACCTTGGAGATGATGAAAACAACGACAGTTCGCGGCGTCGGGAGGTGCGGCTTCGTAGGCACTGCGCAGCGTCGGCTCCGAATATACGACGTTACATTGCGGTGTTTACACCGCGATACCTTTACAACGCAGGCATTACAATGCAAGTCGTTACAACGACTTGCGCTGTAGGGCACTGGACTTAGGAATAGTATGATTTACTATTCCAACTCCAGCCTACGTTACAGTAGGGAAGGTGTTGGAATAGTAAATCATACTATTCCTTAGCTTAGAGCGCCATCCAGCGCAAGTCATTGTAATGACTTGCGTTGTAATACCCGCGTTGTAAAGGTATTGCGGTGTAAACACCGCAATGTAACTGATGTTTCCCGTCGGCTCCTTATGACCCCGGGGGAGGTGCAGCCTCTGTTCCTTACTGCAGCGCAGGGGAGATGAGACGACGGTTCCTTACTGCGTCGGGGAGATGACGTCACGATGGCGCCGAAACCACTGTTCCTTACAATGGCGCGATGTCGATGGATTCGGGGGTCACCCAAGTCGAGGATCGGCTCCGCGATGATGAAGTCGGCTTCGGAGTCGATGTAGCACAGCAGCAGGCATCGGGCCCATGTCGCAAGTCGGAGCAGCACTCACGGCTTCGGGCAGGTTACGGCATCGCTCGCTGGCGTCGATGTGGCACGGCAGCTGACGGTGGGCCTACGTCGCAAGTCGGAACAGCGCTCACGACTTCGGTGCAGGTTACGGCGTTGCTCGCCGGTGTCGGTTTTGCAATTTCCTTCTGTAGCAGCTAAAATAGCAGTTCTAGATGCCGGAAGACAGAAGGGGTGAAGTCTTTGTGTTCCTGAGACTTCAGAAAAGGAGGCAAGCTCAGTTTCAAGCCCTTGGAGATCTTTTTCTTCAAGCAGGTGACAAAGCAAAACAGCAAAGTCCTTCTTCTCCTTTCCTTGGCAGCAAGCAGCCACTGCAGGCCAACCCCAGGCAGCAAACAGGCACAGGGGCAGTATTCCTCCTCAGCTTCTCCGGCTCTTCTCCTTGGCAAAGGTTTCCTCTTGATTTCCCAGAAGTGATCTAAAAGTCAGGGGTCTGGGCCCTACTTTTTATTAAGGGTGGGCGTAGTTCGCGAAGTAATGCTTCGCGAAGCTACGCAAAGTGCAGTTCGCGCTACGCAAGCTTCGCGTAGCACTACGCGAACTGCGTAGCGCACTGTTCGCAATGATTGCACAGTGCCGGATGCTTGTCCGCACTGTGCAATCATTGAAAACGGCAACTTGCACAGTGCGAGCTGTCGTTTACTGCCGCTCGAGTAGATTTTTACTCGAGCGGCAGCTTTCTCAACGCGGACTGGTAGTTTCTCATCGCGAGCGGTCGCAAGCATACGCGACCACTCGCAATGAGAAACCTGACCTCCCCGCGTTGAGAATCTCGCCGGGAGGTTTATTTTCCACGCTCGCGATCGGCAACTTGATGTTGCTGATCGCGAACGAGGAAAAAGTCTCGCCGGGATGTCATTTTGCTTGCTCGCGGTCGCCAACTTGACGTTGAGGACCGCGAGCAAGCAAAAAATGACCGCGGCACTACGCTACGCTACGCTACGCTACGCTACGCGTGTTCGCACTGTGCTACGTGCAATTCGCGTTGTGCGAAGTAGCGCAAACTTCGCAAACTACGCGAGCGTAGCGTAGCACTTCGCCCAGGGTTACTTTTTATACACACAAATCCTTTGTTCTCTGAAGGCAGAGAGTGTCTGTACCCAGCCAAAACCAGTTCTGTCCTCACTGGTGCAGCTTCCTGGCAGGAGGTGGAGACAGCATTGTTGAAGGCAGACCAGGCCCAGGAAGGTGAAAGGAAATCTCCTCCCCCTACTCTAAATTCAACCCAGGTCCATTCAGCCCAGCCCTGACTCATCAGACTTCTGGAGCCACAGCCCTCTCCAGCCCCTGTCATCCAAAAGCCAGACATGCAATACACAAACCTAGCAGAGGCACACTGGATGGTTAGGCAAGAAAATACCCACTTTCTAAAAGTGGTATTTTCAAACATAGAATGTAAAAATCACCCTCACTAAAAGATGCACTTTAACATTCTGAGTTCAGGCATATTAAACTTTATTTTCTTATCTTGTTCCTAGGGTCAGTTAGGTTTATAAGATGTTATAAACTAACTTCCCATTCTGGCCTATGGGAACAGATAGCCTTGCAATAGTGAAAAACGAAATTGGCAGTATTTCACTATCAGGACATGCCGCACACATCAGGGCATGTCCTCCCTTTCACATGCAATGCACCCTGCCCACAGGGGTACCTTGGGCCTACCTTAGGGGTGACTAACATGTAGAAAAGGGAAGGTTGAGGGACTGGCAAGTGTGTGCACTTGCCAAGTCGACATGGCAGTCCCAGACTGCACACAGGCTCTGCAATAACAGGCCTGAGTCACATTTTACAAGCTGCTTCTGTGGGTGGCACAATCAGTGCTGCAAGCCCACCAGCAGCATTGTATTTACAGGCCTTGGTCACAAATATTGCACTGTACTAGGGTCTGACAAGTAAATTAAATCAAACAGCCAATCATGGAATCACTAATCCACAACAATACTTTACAAAGGGAGCACTTGCACTTTGGCACTGAACAGCAGTGGCAAAGTACCTAAAGCATCTAGACCAGCAAAAACACAGGAGGCAACCTCAAAAGAATGGAAGGGAGACCCACGCCAATGGTGAAAAGTCTAACACGTGTCCCCTCCAGCTGAAATGTGGGGAGAACTACCCACCCTCTTGGGAGTTCCCTTCACTAAGGCGGAAAAATCTGGACAGACCATCAGCATTGGTGTGTTCTGTTCCAGGGTGGTGTTCCACCTGTAGGGAAATGGACCACCTCAACAGTTTTGGATTCTCACCCCTCATCTGCATCAACCATCTGAGGGGCCTGTGGTCCGTCTGAACCCGGAAGTGAGTCCCAAACAAGTATGGTCTCAACTTCTTCAGTGCCCAGACCACAGCAAATGCCTCACGCTCAATCGCACTCCACCTATGTTCCCGTGGAAGTAACCTCCTACTAATGAAAGCGACAGGTTGGTCTAGGGCCTCTTCATTCAGCTGTGAGAGCACAGCCCCCACACCATGCTCTGAAGCATCTGTCTGCACAGTGAATTCCCTTGAGAAGTTGGGCGCCTGAAGCACGGGCGCCGTGCACATGGCAGATTTCAGGGCATCAAAAGCTTCCTGACAGGCATCAGTCCAGTTCACTTTCTTGGGCTGCTTCCTGGAAGTCAGCTCTGTCAAGGGGGCAACAATGCTGCCATACCCTTTGACAAACCTCCTGTAATACCCGGTGAGTCCTAAAAAGGCTCTCACCTCTGTCTAGGTCTTGGGGGGTTCCCAAGCCAGAATGGTATCAATCTTGGGCTGTAGGGGCGCCACCTGGCCGCTCCCCACCTGGTGTCCCAAGTACACCACAGAACCCTGCCCGATCTGGCACTTGCTCGCCTTGATCGTGAGGCCTGCCCTCCGCAGTGCCTTCAACACTTCCCAGAGGTGGTGCAGATGTTCCTCCCAAGTGGCACTGAACACTGCAATGTCATCCAGGTATGCAGCACTGAAATCTTCCAGCCCAGCCAACACCTGGTTGACCAAACTCTGAAAGGTGGCAGGGGCATTCTTCATCCCAAAGGGCATCACCCGAAATTGGTAGTGCCCATCTGGTGTGGAGAATGCTGACCTCTCTCTTGCCCCATCAGTCAAGGCGATCTGCCAGTACCCAGACGTTAAGTCAAACGTACTGAGGTACCGGGCAGCCCCCAACTGATTGATGAGCTCATCAGCTCTGGGGATGGGGTGCGCGTCAGTCCTGGTGACTGAATTGAGCCCTCGGTAGTCCACACAGAAGTGGAGTTCTGGTGTGGCACAGGGTGCGGCAGCCTTTGGGACCAAGACCACTGGGCTGGCCCAAGGGCTGTTTGAGGACTCAATCACCCCTAGTGATAACATCTTGGAGACCTCCTCCTTGATGCAAGCTCTGGCCCTGTCAGTCACTCTGTAAATCTTATGTTTTACTGGAGTACTTTCCCCAGTGTCCACATCATGGACGCACCACTGAGTGACACCGGGGGTCAGGGAGAAAAGGTCAGAAAACTGTCCCAACAGTTGGCGACAGTCACTCTGCTGCTCAGGGGTCAGGGGGGTAGAGAGTTTCACACTGTCCACTGACCCATCTTGCTCCTTTGCAGACAGGAGGTCAGGAAGAGGTTCGGTCTCCTCTTCCATCCCAGCATCTGTTTCTAGGAGCATGCCCACTTCGGACCTGTCCATGTGGGGCTTCAGGCGGTTCACATGTAGGACCCGCAAAGGGTTCCTAGGAGACTGCAAGTCCACCAAGTAGGTGACGTCATTCGTGTGCTACACCACCTCAAATGGTCCGGTCCACTTATCCTGGAGTGCACAAGGCTCCACTGGGGCCATGACCCAAACTTTCTGTCCAGGCTGAAACTCGATCAGAGTGGCATTCTGATCATACCAACGTTTCATCTCCTCCTGGCTGGCTTCCAGATTCGCCTGAGCGAGTTGTCTGAAGCGCTTAGTCTGGTTTCTGAAGGCCAGCATGTAGCTATATACATCCTGGGGAGGTTTACTGGGAGCTTTCTCCCAGCCGTCTTTCACTAGACTCAGAGGTCCTCTCACAGGGTGGCCGTACAGCAGTTCAAAGGGACTGAACCCTAAGGACTTCTGTGGCACCTCTCTGTAAGCAAACAGAAGGCATGGTAAGAGGACGTCCCACTTACGCCTCATGGGTTCCTCTAGACCCATAATCATGCCCTTCAGGGTCCGGTTGAGTCGCTCAACCAGCCCATTACCTTGGGGGTGGTAAGGAGTGGTGAACTTATAGGTTACACTGCACTCCTGCCACAGGGACTTCATATACTTGGATATGAAGTTGGTACCACGGTCGGACACCACCTCTCTGGGGAACCTCACACGGGAGAAAATCCCCATCAACGCACGACCCACCACGGGGTCCATCACAGTCCGGAGAGGGATGGCTTCCGGGTACCGGGTGGCATGGTCCTCCAAGACCAGGATGAACCTGTTGCCCATGGCTGTCTTGGGATCCAGAGGCCCCACAATGTCAATACCCACCCTCTCAAAGGGGGGTGCTGACCACAGGGAAAGGTTGGAGAGGAGCCTTGTGTTTCCTCCCACTCTTACCACTTGCCTGGCAAGTCTGACAAGTCCTACAATGAGTATCAGAACTCTTGCGCATTTGGGGCCAGTAAAATTGGGTGACAAGCCTCTCAAAGGTTTTGTCTTGCCCCAAATATCCTGCTAAAGGCACATCATGAGCCAGACCCAGTAGGAAGGCTCTGAAGCGCTGGGGTACCACCAGCACATGGGCTGACCCAGGCTCAGCAACCTTAGGCTCGCTATACAGGAGACCATTATCCCAGCATATCCAATGTGATCCGGACTGATCACCTGCTGCCTGGTTTGCAGCCTGTTGCCGCAAACCAACAAGAGAAGGGCACTTCTTCTGCTCCTCGCAGAACTCTTCCCTGGAGGGGCCTCCTTCCTGCTGCCAATGGGTCAGCTCAGGCAGGTCCCCCAGTTCAGCTACTTGTTCCCCTGTAGGCTCCAGGGCATCCCCCTCAGGGTCTACCTCCTCCTGGACCGTGGGAACTTCAGGGGCCGGTTTCCCACGCCCCCTGCCTCTTCTCTTCCCTGCAGGCACTTGGGCCACTCTTTCAGGCTTCAGGTCCTCTTGAATACCCTTCCCGGCTGCCATTGACCGAGTGGTCACACATGCCCACTCAGGCAGACCCAACATCTCCAAATGAGACCTCTGCTCCACTTTCGCCCAAGGGGAGCTCTCCAAATCATTGCCTAGCAGACAGTCAACAGGCATGGCTGGCCTCACAGCTACTTTCAAGGTACCTGAGACGCCCCCACTCAAAGGGAACCTGTGCCACTTTACAGAGGCACCCCAAATTGTCAGCGGCAACTACTGGGTAGACTGCGTCGGGGACCACCTGCTCCGCAGACACCAGCCGACAACTGACAGCTGTCACACTGGCTCCGGTGTCTCTCAGAGCTTCCACACTATGGCCATTGATGGTCACCCACTGCCTGTACATTTTAGTGTTATCAGGCAGCTGGGCCCTAGGGACCATCTCACTGTCTCCCTAAAGAGACCAGGGACATCTCTGCGGGACCCCACCCACCTTGGGCACCCATCTCCTCCCCCAAGGCTACACTAGCCATTTTCCGGGGCGGTGCACCAGTGGGTGCAGTGGTCTCTGTGTTGGGACACTTGGGACTTCCTTGGAAGTGACCCACCTGACCACAGCTAAAGCAGGTCTTGGGACCCTTCTGCACAGGCTTACCTGGCGGGACCCATGGTTTCTTTTCAGCGGGAGGCTGGGAACCCTTACCTTGGTTCCCTTGGGGATTACTTTGGGGCCCTTTTTGGAACTCCTTCTGTTTACCCTTGTCCCCCCACTCTTCTGCTGGGGACCCTGCCCACCTTTGGCGGAGTCTCCCACATGACCCTTGTGGACCCTGGTACTGACCCAGCGGTCCGCCTCCACAGCAAGCTTCCTGGGATCAGTCAGCTTACTGTCAATTAGGTGCTGGCATAGCTCTGGAAAAAAACTACTGGACAAGTGCTCCCATGCAACCAAATCATAGAGCGCCTGAAAATCATTTACCTTGCTACCCTTCACCCAACCATCCAAGGCTCTGCAAAAAAAAGACACATACTCCACCCAGGTACTAGACTCCAGCTTCTTGCAATTTCTAAACTTCTGCCTATAAAGCTCTGGGGTCAACCCATACCTGGTCACTAAGGCTTCCTTCATGGGGGCATAGGACATCTGGTCCTCAGTGGGCAAGTCTAACAAGGTGTCCCTCCCCGACAAAGCGGCCCCACAACCCCACTCCCCAGTCTCTCTCAGGGATTCTATGGGACTTCATTGCCACCTCATAGGCAGTGAACCACCGACCAATGTTCTCATGCTTGCTGAAATCCTTAATAACATCCTTGGGAATATATACTTTTCCTTCTACAGGCACTGATGGTGTGCTGCCACCAGAGGGAGTGATCTCTAAGCTCTTCGCTTTTAACTCCAGCTCCCTCAACACTCTCTCATGCTCTAAAAGCATCTTTTACTCCTCCATTGCCAATCTCTTGCTCTCCAACTCCAAGTTCTTATTTTCTATGTTATCCTGGCTCCCCAGTTTGAGCTTAGCAAGCTCCATTTCATGCACTCTGCTTTTTTCCCTGTCCTCCAACTCTTCTGGAGACAGACCCCTTGAAGACACACTGCTGCCTTCCCTGGGAGGCACTCCCCCTCCAGTTAGGCCCACTAACCCATCCTGCTGCCCTTCTAAATTCTCCCCCTCCACCATGGGATCCTCGGTCTGCCCACTGGCATTCCTTGCTTCCAACCAGGCCCTCAGCGCCTTTTAGAACTCCTCCTTCCTGGTGAGGCCTCTTATGGAGATTTTAAATTTTCTGCAGATGGTTTTAAGTTGTGGTACAGTGTAGGTATCAACCCTCTCTCAAAGTCAATATCCACAGATGCAATGGATCCTTGTTTGCTCATGGTGAAAATTGGCAGTTCTCAAGATGCAAAAAATTCCAAGGAAAAGCTCTACCAAAATGTATGTGGTTGCGTAATGGTCTGCACTCACTGTATGTAAGTCACAATGCAAGTCCAGGATCCTCACCGCTGACCACCAATGTTAGAAATGGGGGTCTCTAGTTGGCAGAGGTAGGTACCTTTGTCCAAATAGGGGCCCTTGCTTCTAGTCAGGGTAAGGGGGATACACTCCTAAAATAACCCCTGCTCACCCCCTTGGTAGCTTGGCACGAGCAGGCCGGCTTATCTCAGAGGCAGTGTGTAAAGCATTTGTGAACACATACAGTAATACAGTGAAAACACTACAAATGGACACCACACCAGCTTAGAAAAATAAATAATCTTTATCTAAACCAACACAAGACCAAACGACAAAAATCCACAATCAGGTATCAAGATATCCTTAAAAATAGGTTATTCAATCAAATAAAGCTTGTAGCAACAAATAACTCCACTTGGAGTTATAACGACGTCGTGACCGGTGGAAATCCCAAAGTACGGCGCCGACCGCGAGGTGCGCAGTGTCGGGCCTGGAGTCAAGAAGACCCACAAAGAACAGTACCTTGGAGATGATGTCGGGGAGGTGCGGCTTTGTAGGCGCTGCGCGGTGTCGGGTCCTTACGACTCCAGGGGAGGTGCAACCTCTGTTCCTTACTGCAGTGCAGGGAAGGTGAGACGACGGGTCCTTACTGCGTCGGGGAGATGACGTCACAATAGCGCTGAAGCCACTGTTCCTTACGATGGCGCAATGTCAATGGATTCGGGGGTCACCCACGTCGAGGATCGGCTCCGCGATGATGAAGTCGGCTTCGGAGTCGATGTAGCACAGCAGCAGGCGTCGGGCCCACGTCGCAAGTCGGAGCAGCGCTCACAGCTTCGGGCAGGTTACGGCATAGCTCGCTGGCATTGATGTGGCACGGCAGCTGGCGGTGGGCCTACGTCGCAAGTCGGAGCAGCGCTCACGACTTCGATGCAGGTTACGGCGTGGCTCGCCGGCGTCAGTGTTGCAATTTCCTTCTGTAGCAGCTAAAACAGCAGTTCTAGATGCAGGAAGACAGAAGGGGTGAAGTCTTTGTGTTCCTGAGACTTCAGAACAGGAGGCAAGCTCAGTTTCAAGCCCTTGGAGATCTTTTTCTTCAAGCAGGTGACAAAGCAAAACAGCAAAGTTCTTCTTCTCCTTTCCTTGGCAGCAAGCAGCCACTGCAGGCCAACCCCAAGCAGCAAACAGGCACAGGGGCAGTATTCCGCCTCAGCTTATGCGGCTCTTCTCCTTGGCAAAGGTTTCCTCTTGATTTCCCAGAAGTGATCTAGAAGTCTGGGGTCTGGGCCCCACTTTTTATACACACAAATCCTTTGTTCTCTGAAGGCAGAGAGTGTCTGTACCCAGCAAAAACCAGTTCTGTCCTCACTGGTGCAGCTTCCTGGCAGGCGGTGGAGACAGCATTGTTGAAGGCAGACCAGGCCCAGGCAGGTGAAAGGAAATCTCCTCCCCCTACTCTAAATTCAACCCAGGTGCATTCAGCCCAGCCCTGACTCATCAGACTTCTGGAGCCATAGCCCTCTCCAGCTCCCTGTCATCCAAAAGCCAGACATGCAATACACAAACCTAGCAGAGGCACACTGGATGGTTAGGCAAGAAAATACCCACTTTCTAAAAGTGGTATTTTCAAACACAGAATGTAAAAATCACCCTCACTAAAAGATGCACTTTAACATTCTGAGTTCAGGCATATTATAGCCTTATAGCCCGCCGTAGCGGGCTATACCGGATATTAAAGGCCCGCTCCAGCGTTAAAGGCCCGAGCCGAAGGCGAGGGCCTTTAACAAGGGAGCGGGACTTTAATAGCCAGTATAGCCCAACTATGAAGGGCTATAAGGCTATTAGAACATTCTGCCACTAGAGGGCAGAATGTTCTAACAAATAAAACAAAGGCCTCTCGGAGTTCGAGGAGGTTTAATACCCCTCAGGCTGCGAGAGGCCTTTGTGAAAACAACATTGGAATGTTGCTTTGCGGGCCTTTAAAGGATCAGAGCTAAAGCAGAACAAACATCCTTTATGTATCCAGTGACTCCAGCTTGGGGTCACAGGGGTGCTCTTATATGAGAAGTGGCTTTTTAAAGGAATTGCAATAACTAGAACATAACATCTTTGTGCTTTCTCCATAGTGTCAGTGTCATATTGTGCTTAGCCATTCTCAGCTAGGCTGAGACTGCCGTGACGTGAGGATTCCATAGATGACATGTCAAGATTTTAGAGTTTGAATAAGAGGACTATCTCCTAAGAAATAATTCTCCCAGAGCACCTAAGTGGTACGAGTATTCATTAATATATTACAACAATTTTGGTGACGATCCATTTGGCCAGGTACAGGAACGTGCTCATAGATAGGAGATTCACCTGAAGGAACCTACACTTTAGCAGGAGTAAGGTGTGTGTAACACATTCACGCAGTTGAGGAGAGGAGTTCAATCCTGATAAGTGACCCGCCATTGTGTCAGATCCCGCGCCATGAGCAAGGAGGATACGGTATCTGGGGCAGTCGACAGAGGAGAGTCTACGATTTCAAGGTAACGGCTGCTGCGCAAAGCTAAGGAGTAATTGAATCCAAGCAGTGAAGTGGTGGTGTTCTAGTCATGGGAAAAGCGTTGTGAGATACATACCAGCATGCACCGTGTGTGGTGTGCATTTGATATGGTTGAGGTGTTGGAGCGAATCAAAATAAATACGTTGTGAGGCCAGAGATGCCCATACACAGTTAACTGTCGCGTACTGTTCATGCCGTGAGGCCTGATAAGTTGAAATATAATTCATTGCAAGCGGTGCGTATTGGTCAAGACTATAATTAAGCACCTTATCGAGTTTATTTGTGCGTGGCAAGCTATGAGCATGTGAGGCCTGATTCCGCTGTGTGCACAACTAAACGCATTCAGCGTGAAACGCTTTAGGATTGCAAGACCTTATTTTCAAGGGCGCGAGGCATGAACTCACAGTGTGCACGGCAAACATGCTGTGCACAGATTTACCTCAGCAATGAGACGCCAGTCCTTACTGGTGTGTGCAGCCGGAGAGGGGAATGAGACCATTGCAGTGTTTTCACAAGCATCTGCAAAGCATGTGGTGAACCCCCAGGCATCACAGGTGCTGATGTCATCCATGGTTTACCCCACTTCAAACGGACATCATATTGAGTCATATGGGTGATTTGGGCTGCAACCATAGAGCGCTGCCTGTATTGGTTGGTTGTTTACAAATGTCAAGCCAGCAACTAAATAAAGGATTGTGGTGTTGGTGCAATCCTCTGGCAGAAGAGTGAAATACATCTACTTGGCAATACCTTAACCATTTAAATACAAGGAAAAGTACAATAACCACAGTAACACTTGCCTTGGTTATATTTTAACTGTTTAAACACAAGGAAAAGTCCAGTAACCCTTGCCTGAAAATGAATGTCTCTAATGCAATAATCACTCCACCACCATTTTTAATGTCAGCAGGGGATCCACCTATAGAGTGGGAAGATTGGATTGATTGTTTCAAAAATTATTTGAAGGCTCTTGATGGCACCAGACTACCTGCTGTAAGAAAGAAAGCACTATTGATGGGGGATTTAGGCAAAAAGGGACAACACATATTTAAGTATCTACCGGCACCAGGGGAAGAAGTAGATGATGTATATAAGGTTGCAGTTCTAAAGTTACGAACTAGATTTGCCAAGCAAGAGAATGTGGTTATACGCGGCACAAGTTCTATACCCAACCACAATGTGTAACTGAAACTATAGACACATTTGTGTTTAAACTGCCAAATGTCAGTTTGGGCAAATGACCAATGAAAAGATAAGGGACCATTGGATTATTCAAAGTAATAGCAAGAAGGCACAAGAAAGACTGTGGGCTGCAAGTAATCCTACTCTGAAGGAAGCCATAGCGATTGCTAAAGTTGTGGAAGACTCTGAAAATGCATGAGAGAGATGAAATATTCCACACAAGAAAATGGGTCGGATGTAGCTGTGATGCAGTGTGACAATGAGTCAGTCAATGTAGTGAAAAATAAATCACAAAATCTGGGTGGAACTGTCAGTAAGAATACAACTACAAAGAGTACCATGTTTGCAAATGCATCAGGGAAGACTACCTCTCAAGTTTGTCACAGGTGTGGCACTACCTTCCATTTAGCAGATTCAAAAAATTGATTTGCACAAGATAAAGAGTGTCAAAAGTGGGGCAATAAAGGACACTTTGCACGTATGTGTAGAGCAAGTAGTAAAAAAAATAGCCCTAGTGTACAAAGAGGAGTCTGAACACAGAGGGGTCGATTCCGATCTCGGCCGGAAGCGCACCTAACAGTATTCGTCCGGAAAAAAAACCAGCCGAATGCGTGTTTTCCGACCGATTCGAACACTCGTCCGAACGAACAAGTACGATGCGCATAACAGCCCAGATTCCGAGCGAGCCATAATTACCCATTTCAGCTCCTGTTCCCCGCCCGAGCCGGATCCGTAAACGCTGATTCGAGTCGTACGGAAGCAAATACACAGCACCTTCCGGCTGGACGAGTACGATGCGCCTTCCGTACGAGCCGAACCCGTCGCTACGTCCGGCACGTTTGAGCATCCGGGCGAGCCGTACATAAGCTCCGTTTCGCGCCACAAGACGATCCACGGCTTTGAGACGAACAAGCCTGCGACGAGTACGAGTCGAAGACACGAGAAACCCGAACGAGACGACCCAAACATGAATCCCATCGCGCAGGTCCTACCAATACTCTACATCTATTACCAGGATCGGCACGGACGCGTACGGCGCAGACGGAAAGTCAAACACCAACAACACTAACAAACGACACGTACCCGAAATATGTCACACACACATAGGGATGCACAAATGACGTACACTAGCAACAGCAGAACCATAGGGGCGGGATGGCCATCACCAATGCCATACACACCCATAGGGGGATGGATGCCTACCACTACCACCACCTCTACTCAGGGGGGCCTGGATGCCTGCCACTACCACCACCCCTACTCAGGGGGCCTGGATGCCTACCACTACCACCACCCCTACTAATGGGGGCTGGATGCCTGCCACTACCACCACCCCTACTAATGGGGGGCTGGATGCCTTTCACTACCACCACCCCTACTAATGGGGGCCTCGATGCCTGTCACTACCACCACCCCTACTCAGGGGGGCCTGGATGCCTACCACTACCACCACCCCTACTCATGTGGGCCTGGATGCCTGTCACTACCACCATCCCCACTCATAGGGGGATGGATGCCTAGCACTACACCACCCCTACTCAGGGGGGCCTGGATGCCTGTCACTACCACCACCCCTACTAATGGGGGCTGGATGCCTGCCACTACCACCACCCCTACTAATGGGGGCTGGATGCCTGCCACTACCACCACCCATACTCATGGGGGCCTGGATGCCTGTCACTACTACCATCCCCACTCATAGGGGGATGGATGCCTACCACTAACACCACCCCTACTCATGGGGGCCTGGATGCCTACCACTACCACCACCTACTCAGGGGGTCCTGGATGCCTACCACTACCACCACCCCTACTAATGGGGGGCTGGATGCCTGCCACTACCACCACCCCTACTCAGGGAGGCCTGGATGCCTGTCACTACCACCACCCCTACTAATGGGGGCTGGATGCCTGCCACTACCACCACCCCTACTAATGGGGGGCTGGATGCCCTGCCACTACCACCACCCCTACTAATGGGGGCTGGATGCCTGCCACTACCACCACCCCTACTCAGGGGGCCTGGATGCCTGTCACTACTACCATCCCCACTCATAGGGGGATGGATGCCTACCACTAATACCACACCTACTAATGGGGGCTGGATGCCTGTCACTACCACCATCCCCACTCATAGGGGGATGGATGCCTAGCACTACCACCACCCCTACTCATGGGGGCCTGGATGCCTGTCACTACTACCATCCCTACTCATAGGGGGATGGATGCCTACCACTAATACCACACCTACTAATGGGGGGCTGGATGCCTGTCACTACCACCATCCCCACTCATAGGGGGATGAATGCCTAGCACTACCACCACCCCTACTCATGGGGGCCTGGATGCCTGTCACTACTACTATCCCCACTCATAGGGGGATGGATGCCTACCACTAATACCACCCCTACTCATGGGGGGCTAGATGCCTGCCACTACCACCACCCCTACTCATGGGGGGCTAGATGCCTGCCACTACCACCACCCCTACTAAAGGGGGGCTGGATGCCTGCCACTACCACCACCCCTACTCAGGGGGGCCTGGATGCCTGTCACTACCACCACCCCTACTAATGGGGGGCTGGATGCCTGCCACTACCACCACCCCTACTCAGGGGGGCCTGGATGCCTGTCACTACTACCATCCCCACTCATAGGGGGATGGATGCCTACCACTAATACCACACCTACTAATGGGGGGCTGGATGCCTGTCACTACCACCATCCCCACTCATAGGGGATGGATGCCTAGCACTACCACCACCCCTACTCACGGGGGCCTGGATGCCTGTCACTACTACCATCCCCACTCATAGGGGGATGGATGCCTACCACTAATACCACCCCTACTCATGGGGGCTAGATGCCTGCCACTACCACCACCCCTACTCATGGGGGCTAGATGCCTGCCACTACCACCACCCCTACTAATGGGGGGCTGGATGCCTGCCACTACCACCACCCCTACTAATGGGGGGCTGGATGCCTGCCACTACCACCACCCCTACTCATGGGGGCCTGGATGCCTGCCACTACCACCA
This sequence comes from Calotriton arnoldi, assembly GCA_963921515.1. NCBI lineage: Eukaryota > Metazoa > Chordata > Amphibia > Caudata > Salamandridae > Calotriton > Calotriton arnoldi. The sequence goes on from CAWUFW010002732.1 coordinate 2,025,727, forward strand.
CCCCTACTAATGGGGGCCTGGATGCCTGTCACTACCACCACCCCTACTCAGGGGGGCCTGGATGCCTGTCACTTCCACCACCCCTACTCAGGGGGGCCTTGATGCCTACCACTACCACCACCCCTACTCATGTTGGCCTGGATGCCTGTCACTACCACAATCCCCACTCATAGGGGGATGGATGCCTAGCACTACCACCACCCCTACTCAGGGGGGCCTGGATGCCTGTCACTACCACCACCCCTACTAATGGGGGGCTGGATGCCTGCCACTACCACCACCCCTACTAATGGGGGGCTGGATGCCTACCACTACCACCACCCCTACTCAGGGGGGCCTGGATGCCTGTCACTACTACCATCCCCACTCATAGGGGGATGGATGCCTACCACTAACACCACCCCCACTCATAGGGGGATGGATGCCTACCACCCACACAACCCCCACTCATAGGATGGGTAATGCATGACACAACCAGCATACTCCAACATAAGCAATGCCTGAAAATTACATCCCCCCCAACACCATGACAAGCGTGTGTAGTCTGTGTCAAATGCCTACAACACTGAACATGACATTGAACATACAATGTGACCCCCTATCACATGTGTCACACATAAATGTGTGTGGCCTCCACAATGCAAGCCGACCATGACCACTGTGGCAATGGGGTCGAACACCCCATCATCACAGTGACCAAAAGGTAAGTGTGGCTTCCATAGCTGAAGCACATTTTGAACATTGTGGCAATGGGGTCGAACACCCCATCATCACAGTGACCAAAAGGTAAGTATCGGTTCCATAGCTGAAGCACATTTTGAACATTGTGGCAATGGGGTCGAACACCCCATCATCACAGTGACCAAAAGGTAAGTGTGGGTTCCATAGCTGAAGCACATTTTGAACATTGTGGCAATGGGGCCTAAACCCCCATCATCACAGTGACCAAAAGGTAAGTGTGGGTTCCATAGCTGAAGCACATTTTGAACATTGTGGCAATGGGGTCGAACACCCCATCATCACAGTGACCAAAAGGTAAGTGTGGGTTCCATAGCTGAAGCACATTTTGAACATTGTGGCAATGGGGCCTAAACCCCCATCATCACAGTGACCAAAAGGTAAGTGTGGGTTCCATAGCTGAAGCACATTTTGAACATTGTGGCAATGGGGTCTAAAGCCCCATCATCACAGTGACCAAAAGGTAAGTGTGGGGTCCATAGCTGAAGCACATTATGAACATTGTGGCAATGGGGCCTAAACCCCCATCATCACAGTGACCAAAAGGTAAGTGTGGGTTCCATAGCTGAAGCACATTTTGAACATTGTGGCAATGGGGTCTAAAGCCCCATCACCACAGTGACCAAAATGTAAGTGTAGTCATGGTAAAAGCTGCAAATGCCAAACTGCATGGATGATTCCTGGTCACACAACAACAAACACATCAGTGGCATAGTAGTGCTTGTGTCCCATAGCAACAGAGATTGGGTGAGGCAAACAGTGCAGTGCAAATGAAACATCGCTTTGGCCATGTGCAGACAAACATCTCCCATGGGGGCTCACATTGTCAACATTCACAAATAACACAATGACAGAAGTGACCATCACAATGCAGATCCACATATCTGCACCAATGGACACACAAATGTAGATATCCCGTGGAGACTGTAGATGTCAGGTGAACAAATACCATACCATGGCAGCAATGGGACATACAAACCATGATCATTGTGCTGACTGATGACCTAGGAGTCCCAGGGACAGCAGGGGTAAGCCACCAAACAACATACAGCCAATGGCACACTAAAGATATGCCAATGCAGTGGTGCAAATGCACAAACACAAACAGGCAGACTCACACTGCATATCAAACACCACAGGTGAGGGGGTGGTGTGCCAGTGTCCCCAGGCAAACACACAACACACGAGGAGGCCTGAATCCCCATTACACAGATGTCAACACAGTGCCACACAAAAGTAACTCATGGATCGGATTCCCCTATGTGGGCAATCAGGCATTGTTAGATGAGGGAGCCCAAATTACAAATGTCACACAAGCTTGTAGGAACAGCAACTAACACAGCAAGAGACAGACCCACCACAGCACTACCCCCAGGGAGCCCACATTGTGGTGACACTGGCCTGCATGATAATCCCACTGTGATGACAAAGGTAGATGTCGTACACACTGTGAACCACAGTCAGTGTCCTGAGCAACTAACTACCATCACACCTACACAAGCACAAATAAAACAGCACGGCCTGTCAGCCAAGGCCAACATGGAGGTAGGGGTCTAGCCGTGCAACAACTCTCATTTGCACACACTCAACACCACACACCTTGATCTCCACCAATGTGCAGCAGTGAAGCTCACATGGACTGGTGACATTGCACATGCACCCATGACAATCCCAGGGGTGGTGGGGGGAACTAAGGCGGAGATACCCATCACACATGGCCAGTCAACAAGACTTGTGAATGTCTCACACACTGCACAGTACGCTGTACATGGGAATGACGTCAAATCCACACCAACCAATGGGATCCCAGACACAGTCACACACCAATGAAGATGGCAAGCTCACCCACAAACAACACACATAGACAACTTCCAACATTGCAGCTCTGACCCTGAGGAGTGGCAGCAGTCACACACACAACGTGTCACAATCACTGGAAGCTAACGCAAACTGTAAATTACATGACTTGTGTAACCAACAAGTGCCAAGGGGAATCCTGACTGTGTCTCATCTGCGTTTGCCCACAAACTCAGCCCTGACAGCAAACACACCTATGGATGACACCCTGATCACCAGTAATGTGCCATGCACCCACATCACAGAGCACCCAGGGAGAAGATCTGGGGGAACATTGCTCAACTCAGCAAGCATCACAAACAGAAACATCACTAGGGCCCCCAGCCTGCGTAGCAAAATGGATGTGAACACACACAGACATGCTCACACAACACACACCTTGGGCTCAGGCAATGTCACGGAATTACACACTGCCATGAGGGGACTCCACTCCTGTGTAAGAAAAGCTGTGCCATACGTTGTCTCTGCAGGGCGCTATCATGTCAGCAGAACACTTGGTCACTCAGTCAACAATTAGCACAAAATGAAGGCTCACGTCACATCAGCCTGGTCATGGCATTGTCACCCAAATCATCTGCACCGATCAAATACACATGTATAGCAAGTTGCACTGATACCACAGATGAGTCCTTCCCCATTGATGCCCAAACATGCATGTCCAGTGGAGATGGTCACACGGTCAGGGAAATAGACCAATTTAACAATGGCAAGCACATTTGATGTGCAGGGGTGTAAGCCACAGATGTGATATTGAAAAAACAGGTAGGGAATCCCATTTGCAAATATGGAAAACATGATACCCTCATATTGATACAAAGGATGACATGGCTACACACCAGGATAGGACACATTCCCCCTGGACCACATGGGGTCCTGCACAGTAACACTTCATTTACCTGACATCAAAAATCAACATCACTGCAGCAAGGGCATGGTTAGCATCATCAACATCATGTACATCTGAAGCAAAACCACTAGAGAACTGAAAGTAGCTTTAATCAGCATATGTTATATTGAAAATTAAAGTCAAGAAAAAACACAAAGGCCAATGTCCAGTCCATGAATCAAGTCCAAACAGGGTGACAGTGGCAGATGTCACCCTCTGCTTGCCTGCACTGATATGGAGCAGGGACATTCCCCTCGGAGGGGTATACGGGGGGGGCAGGCCAGGCACCGCAGGGACAGAATCAGGGCTCATCAGAAGGAGGCAGGGAAGGGGTGGCTGGTGCTGGAGAGTCACTGACAACTGCAGTGGAGGTGTCTGACATGGTGTGTGCCGGCACAACTGGGGGGCATGAGTCGGATGGTGTGGGTGCCGGCCCAACTCCAGTGGGCTGGCCAGATAGAGAGGACAGGTTCCCCACTGCAGTGCCCAAGTCAGACGGGGTGTTAGTGGACTCCACTGCAGTGCCCATCTCCAGGGGAGTAGAATGGGGTTCAGGTAAGGTGGGCAGGACAGAGGGGGAGGACACGGTCTCCACACCAGTGGCACTAACATGTGCAGCGGGGGGTGTGGTGCTGGAAGAGCAAGTGGGAGGTGGAGAAGGCCGGATCATTTTGGGGATGGTGTATCTGTGGGTGGGGGAACCTGGGGCAGGGTGTGGTGGGGGAACCTGTGTTGTGGGGGCCTGAGGGATGGAGGAAGGAGACTGTGTGCTTGACTTGCAGGGCGGTGGCGGGGTCTTGCTCTTCTGGGACCGGGGGTACTTGCGGGTGGGGGCCCCCGTCTGTCTGCACCTGGGGGAGGGTGTCCGGGGGCGAGGGGCACTCCCCTCTGTGTGGGTGGACTTCCTCTTCCCCCTGTATGCTGGATCAGCGGGATCGGAGGGGAAGAGGCCGAGGTCACAGAGGAAGATTTTCTGTGTAGGTGGGGTTGCAGGTGAGGCAAGGGAAGGGGTCTTGGAGGGAGAGGATTTGGAGGACTGCGGAGTGACTGTGGATGCCTGTGTGTGTGTCTGTTCCCCATCCTGTGTGGGTGTGGTATCACTCCCCTGAGGATGCTTGTGTGCACGTCTTGCCTTTGTTTTGGGTGTTTCTGTGCTGCTCGTGTCTGTGTGTTTGGGTGATCGTGCAGGTGTGCATGTGCTTGGGACAGGCAGGGTGCCAGGAAGTGTGGATGGGGCAGAGGTAGGAGGGGTGAGGGACTGTTGGAGGAGGGACACTGCTGCCGTCAGGGAGGAGTCCATGGACTTATTGCTCCTCTGTAGGGCAGACATACCCGTCGAGATGCCCTCCATGAACGACACCAGCTGTGTCAACAGAGTGGTGTGTGCATGGAGGACACTCAGCATTGCTGTCTGCCCTACATGGAGCTGCCGAAGTAGGTACACAGACTCCTCACTCAGGGCAGCAGGGGACACAGGGGCAGGGGGTGCGGTGCCTGGCACGAAGGAGACACGCTCCCGAACATGGGAGTCTCCATGGACCTCTGGAATGGGAGCCAATGGGAGGGCGGTGGTGGCGGGGCCAGACAGACTAGCTGGGGTGTGGTGGCTGCTGACATCCGCCTCCACAAGGGAGTCATCCTCCGAGCTGCTGTGGTCCTCAGCTGAGGTGGATGGTGCTGAGGACTCCTCGGTGTGGCTCCCCTCGCCCTCCGTGCCACTGGGTCCCTCCGACCACTCGCCGGCTGTTGACCCAGTCTGGCTCTGCAGCTCCTCCTGGTCCGTGGAGCTGTCCCCTCCTGTGGCCGTGGATGTATCTGCAAACAATTAGGGAAACAGACAAACATCAGTCACCTGCACTGACCGCACACACCACAGTAAGTACAGCACATTACAGAGCAAGCCCTGGCATCCTTAGTTGAACATTGCCAAAAGTCCTCACACAGATTAGGAGAAGCCAATTGTCAGTCTGATGGTCAACCATGGAACTCACACCCCTCCTGCCCTTGCACCCATCGGTCTGGTGCCTGTCTGATGGTAATACCCCAGTGTGGACACATGCACCACCTACACAGTTGTTGGACATTGCAGAGAACACGGTGAAGTATGTGAACATGCACACATCACATCTCTTGCCACTGAGTCAGTACAGGTGTCCGGATAAAGGGATGGCCAGAGTCTAATTAGAAATGCATGTGATGCATACCAGCATCTGGATAGTCTGGATAGTCAATGCCACAATGGGGTGCATGTTGCACATGTCAATCCCCTGCAGGATCACTCTTAGGAAGTTCAATGCCATGGCACAGGCATGCCTGCAAAGTCATACATCACTGTCTCCAGTCACATGGGCATGGCAGCCAGCCAACAACAGTCTGCACTGTGTCACAATCCTAGGACATGGTGAATGCAAGTTATGTAGCTGACAAGTGCACATGTCCATACCCCACAAACCACATCATCTGAACTCTTATATGTCCACGTCATACCAATTGGACATATGGGAGACATGAAACACAACTCTCTGAACCTGAGCACCTCACAGTCTGCTGTGAATGAAAAACAGCTGCCTGAAATTCACAGTCGCATACACCTGTGTGCACAGTCAACTGATCAAACACCTATAAGTCACAGAAGTATCGTCTCTCATGGTCACATCTCAGATGGCATGCTGAGCCCTAACCGATTAACATCCCAGTAGTCCTGACAATGAAGCCACAGCACAATGACACAGAGGCAGACACCTGAGGGAACATTTCACTGATCACAACATGTCAGCTGATACACGGGAGTGGGAGTACAGAGTGTATTGTATGCCCTGGAGTAGGCATGTCTGTCCTGCTCCACTTGAAGGAGGGATGAGCCCTGGACAGTAGGCAGGTGGCTAAGCATGTGTGACACACTTGATATACATACTCCTGAGGCCCAAACATTGTTCCCACCCGCAGCATGTGGGTGTGCCAAATACCCCAGGGACATGTGGTGATTCAGATCAGCAAGTGGACCACATATCAAAGTTACACCCAAATTACATGTCAGGACTTAGGCATTGTGTGAGCAATTGACCCACCCATGAAGCACACCACAAAGTGACGGGAACAAATGCTGTCCCCCACCTTGAGCGAAGCAAAATGCAAGGACACAGTACCCAAGTGACACAATTTCCTGACTGTAAGGACCACACCTGCGTATCAGATGAGGAGTGGGCATGTCACAATTGAGGGACATGGGTCCTGGACCACAAGACTGATGTACTGTGGAAGTTTAACCAGGCCAGAGGAGGGCCCATAGCATGTCAGACAAAGTTCACAGTGCAGTCATGGACTCACCCCCTCCTTGCTGCTGTCTATCCTTCAGCTGCCCATCCAGGTCAGGGAAGACCACCGCCAGGTTCCGGAGCATGTGGGGGGTCAGGGTCCGGTGTCCGCCCCTCCTGCAAGGAGGCGACAGCTTCAGCTGGACCCTTGCGATCCTCCGGGTCCAGCCACGAAGGTCCTGCCACCTCTTCTGGCAGTTGCGGATCCGGCGCTTGTAGACCCCCACGGATCTTACTGCCCGGGCGATGGTCAGCCAGATTTCCTGCTTATGGTGGGCATCAACCTGTGAGGATGACAAAGTGAAAAGGCCATTACTACACATGCAACATATCCGTGCATCACACAGTTGGATATACATGTCTCAATCACAGGGGCATATGATGTACACAGGCAGTGCAACGATGGCTATGAACAGTTTGCCAGCAGTTACTACATGGTATCATTGCATGGGAAGTAAACCTTGTTGGAATGCACTGTTACTGCACTGTACCTGTTCAGTGCATGTGACTACACACTTTGGGGGGAGAACTACTCAGTGAGCATGCTAGCCAGTGGTGTGCACACTGTAAGTCTTGCTAGTCAGACAACATGCACAATTAGTAAGGCAGTGGACAGCACACTCACCTGCTCCCCTGGTGTCCCATACAGCTTGCTGTACTTTGCAAGGAGGCTGTCCAGCAGGGCCTGGTTCTCCTCAAGGCTGAAGGCTGGGGCTCTCTCCACAGTACGTGCCATTGCAGTAGCCAGAGGATGCAGAGACAGCAGCAGTGTTGGTGGCAGATGTCGTCCTGGAGCATGTAGTGCAGGCAAGTGAGCCCTCAGGGGAACAGCCAGCATTATATGTGTGCTGCAGAGGCAGATACTGTCCCATGTGTCCAAAGTGATAGGTCCAAGTCGTTTGCATCTTCTGAATCTGGCCAATCCATGGAATTGCACCACTAATACACGCCCACAGCATCCTTCAAAAGTTAAACTTCATGACACCCATGAATTTGCAACATTGTTGTGGCTGGCCAACTGAATTCACTGCATCAGACTCGTTGAGGCTTCGAAAACGCGTCCGTTGCCATGCCAGGCCCCAGCCAATGCGTACGCACCGATCGGTCCATTGCTGTACAACGCGTATTCCTGGATACAACGCGTACCCGCTCACTACCGATGCAATGGGCCGTGCGGGCACACCGATCGGTCAATTGCTGTACAACGCGTACCCGCTCACAACAGATGCAATGGGCTGTGCGGGCACACCGATCGGTCCATTGCTGTACAACGCGTACCCGCTCAATACCGATGCAATGGGCCGTGCGGGCACACCGATCGGTCCATTGCTGTACAACGCGTACCCGCTCACTACCGATGCAATGGGCCGTGCGGGCACACCGATCGGTCCATTGCTGTACAACGCGTACCCGCTCACAACAGATGCACTGGGCCGTGCGGGCACACCGATCGGTCCATTGCTGTACAACACGTACCTGCTCACTACCGATGCAATGGGCCGTGCGGGCACACCGATCGGTCCATTGCTGTACAACGCGTACCCGCTCACTACCGATGCAATGGGCCGTGCGGGCACACCGATCGGTCCATTGCTGTAGAACGCGTATTCCGGGATACAACGCGTACCCGCTCACTACCGATGCAATGGGCCGTGCGTGCACACCGATCGGTCCATTGCTGTACAACGCGTCCCTGTACAGGTCACTCGCATATGTCACCATGCTTGTCACTGGTGAACGTATGCCAGCCACATATACTTGCCAGGGACTCAGGGGCACACCTACAACACCACACCCAGTCCACACTGTATCCTAAGGCATGTAAGGCTGCATTACCTTTTCTGTGTATGGGGTAAACATGTGGTTTTTGGGGTGGCACTTGGGGGCAGCCACACCCAGGCTGTGCACGTATTCATGGGGACAGGGTCCTTTGTGTGTTGTGCACATGACCACTGTGATGTGCAACTGTTCATTTTGGAGCATGTGGCATGGTCACATTTCCAGGTTGTGTATGTGTATGACATGTCACATACCCCCAGGGTCCCATGGGGGAAGGCATGTACGTCACAGGGTGACCCATTGCCACAATAGTGATGGCCCTCCACAGTCTGTGTGCATGCTGTGTTTCCGATGTCTCTGATTCCATGTGCACAATGGGAGACAGTCTCCACATCAACGTTGTTTGTGCATGGACTTTGATGTTGTGCGTCACTGACGTCCATGTCTGTCCTGCGGAGGCAACAGGGGCCACTACCTGTGGGAGTCATGTTTGTTTTTCTGACGTATACATGGTACGCCATGTCATGCCAGTGTCCATGTGGCAAGACAGGGTCACTGGGAATCTACCTGTCAATGAGCTGTGATGCCTGTGGCGCATCTGTCCAGACATGTCACTGTGGTGTGTGTGTGGAACGTGACAGCAGTAAATGGGTACTGTGACACAGCCTAATGGTTTCCCATAGCACAACCTGGAACCTGTTGTCAACACATGTTGTACTGAGATGTTAGATGATGGCCATGTAGGTGCTAGATATGTCCGAACAGAACGGCACACACATCAAGTACTTGTGTCTCGTAATGATGTATCATGTGAAATTGAGTATGGTGAATGGCACATATGTGGGGTGACTGACAATCTTTCTTTCTTCACCTATGCACTGCAGGGCTCCAGCTGTCCATAGACCATTCCCTGACCTGGCAACGATGGTGGAACATGACAGCATCCGACGGTACCGCTTCACCAGGCAGCTGATTGAGGATTTGGCAGTGCGCTTGGCACCACATTTGCAACCTGGCCGGCCGTACCCTACAGCGCTGACCCCCAAGGTGAAGGTGATGGCAGCCCTACACTTCTTTGCCACCGGTACCTTTCAACACACTGTGGCGACTGCTGGTGGGATGTCACAGACTATGTTCAGCCGTGTGCTACGCAATGTTTTGGAGGCAGTGTTGAGATGCCTGAACCAGTACATCTATTTCCCTACACGTCAACAACTCACTGACGTCAAGAGTGACTTCTATGCCCTGGGGAGGATGCCACATGTCATTGGCTCCATTGATGGGACACATGTGGCTTTGGTACCACCACAGGCACATGAGCAGGCATACCGGAACCGGAAACATTACCATTCGATCAATGCTCTGGTGGTATGTCTTGCAGATATGAGCATCACACATGTGTGTGCCCGTTTCCCTGGTTTGGCACACAATGCCTACGTGATGAGGAGTAGTCGCATCCCGAGGATGATGTCACAGATGCAGAACCAGCGTGCCTGGCTTGTCGGTGTGTACTGACTTTGTACCATTGTGTGTGTTCTGCTATGTTGTATTCCGCCCACTTTTCCAACTCAGCTAATGTGCAATTGTCTGTCCGTAGGTGACTCCGGATACCCCAACATGCCGTGGTTGCTGACACCCCTCAGGAACCCTGTGACACCAGCCCAGATGCGCTACAATGAGGCACATGGTCGGACTAGGAGAGTGATCGAGCGGACATTTGGTCTCCTGAAGAGCCGCTTCCGCTGCCTGGACAAGACAGGAGGGGCCCTCCCATATGCCCCAGCAAAGGTGTGCAAGATTGTCATCGTCTACTGCATGCTACACAACCTGGCAGTGCGGAAGGAGTTGCCTCTCATCCTGGATGACGATGACCAACGTCCGCCACCTGTGGAGGATCCTGGCCTGGGCCACGATGCCAGTGATGATGATGATGGTGATGTCCGCACACAGCTCATCACCAACTTCTTCAGCTGAATGTGAGTATCCAGAGAGTTGTCATGTGAATGATGTGAGTTTGCATGATATGTGTGGGTGGTGCTCTGGTGCTGTTTGAGTGTGGCCATGTGCTACTTGACTGGATGCGTGCAGCGATGTGTCCTTACAGGTAGTCTGTACTCCCCAACAGTGTTGACATGCTAACTTGGTTTTGTGTAGTTATCTTGTGACATGTATTGGGCATGAGTATTGCAGTTCTGTCCTGTTCTTCAGTGGTTTTGACTGTGTGTAATGTCTGTCCTTCACAGGGTGCTTACAGAGTTGTTTGGTCAACTTGGATCCCCCGACACCATGATTCAGCTTTCAGGGTGGCAGCAGTCGTTTCCCTACAGGTGATGTGCCACACACCCCTGGACTTTATATCTTCTGCACTTTTTGACTGTGTGGCCACTGCCACGTGGGATTACCTTGCATTTGTAGTGGAAACAACATGTTGCAAATGTGTAATAAACCTGTGCTTCACTTTGGGATGTGCGTTGTCTGTGGTCACACATCTGACTGACATTTGCTTACTGCACCTGTGGGCTAGTTGACACAGACTCTGAATAGGTGTGGTGTCTGTGCATTCCACAGTATTTCCTGGCAACATCAGTGTAGGCGATGAGTCCGATGGCCCTGGTGTCTCTGTGTTGTGTAGCCCTAGTGGTGTGTCTCCCTCATATGTGTCACGTCACCATGACTCACATGACGGTGTTGTACTTGCTGTAGCAGTTAGCATACACAGTGTAATTTAGCTGATGAATCATCCCCATGACAGTAACCACGTTGGAATCACAACAGAGGCAAGTATGGTGTATTAGTGATTTTATTTACATACATGTGTGAGTATAGTGCACAGGATGGTGGGTGCTGTACATTGAGATTGTGATCCAAAGTTCCCAGATGAGTTGCAAGTCTTGGTAGCAGAAATGTCCTGAGTGAAGTCCACAGTCATCTGATACATTAGTCCAACTTGAACTCCCCATGTCATGTGGGAGAGTTGTGTTGCATTCGACAGAGTGAACAGTTTGCACACAAAGGAGAATTTCCAGAACAGATGTTGGCTTCCTGGGGGATGTACATGGCCATCGACCTCTCAGTTTTCCTTCCTCGGACGACCCCTCTTCTTTGGGGGGGACCCTCACGTGCAGGCTGCTGCGGTGCACGGGACTCTCCACCAGAGTCCTCCTCCCTCCCTGTGGCAGTTGTTGCAGCACCAGATGTTGTGGGCACACAGGGAGGTGTGGCCATGTTGGTGCTAATCTGGCGGAGGCATGTCAATATGTCCCTATGCACCGCTGTCAGTTCTTCCAATGTGTCCCACTTGGACTCCATGCCAGACATGTGTGTCACCACACAGGACATGTGTGTCTCCACACGGGACATGTGGGAGTCCAAGCGGGCATGATGGGCAGCCTGCTGCTGTTGAATGTCCTTGAGGATCCCCACTACCTGGCTGACCTCTCCGGTGCTATTCTGGTACGCCTCAGCAATGCGTGCCAGTTGTGGGTCATCATGCAGTCCAGACCCCTCTGCAAACAGCGACCTATGTCTACCACCCCTCCCACCACCCCTGGCGACACGTGCGGGACCTGCGGTGTTACGCCCAGGTGACCCTAGGCCCCCTTGGGGGTTGTTACTGGGCTCGTTGTCCGTAGCTCGACGTTGGGCCAGGGTCCCTGTGCTGTTGTCATTGGTGGTCCTTGGTCTGTCCGTGTCGGCGGGGTGGTCTGTGTGTTGGCAGTTGTTGGAGCAGTGGGTGCAGGGGGTGCAGATGTTGGTCCTGCTGTGCTGCATGATGACTCACGCTGGAGGGGCCAGGTAGGTCTTCGTCATCCAAGGAGGGCAGAGGCTGTTCCACACCAGTGGGCTCAGTGTCCCCCGGAGCCTGGGACAGGGACTCCTCCTCGCCTGCTGCTGTGTCCCCATCATCACCTGTTTTTGGAAGAGACACACAATGTATGTTATATTTCTACAGGCATCAATGGTTCACACACCTGACAGTTGTGACTGTACCTCTGGATGCGGGCCTGTACATTGCATTGTCCTAAGTTGTCACAGTAAGAGGTTGATATTGGTGTAGCACATTGTCCTGCAAACCTGAGGCATTTCAATGTGAATGTTGACGTGTGTGCATGTAAACAAACAATAAGAGGAGTACAACCAGGAGACACAGTGAAGTCTCCAAAGTATTGGGATAAAGGGCACAAGAGAGGAAATATCCTTTCTTAAGAAGACCCCTCACTCACCAACCTAGTTGGTGACATGCTTCATCATCGGGGTCCCACCCGAATGGCCGAATGCCATCCGGGTGTGCTTCAACACCTGATTACAGTGGCGCAGATTTGTTTTCTGTGTAGGTGAGTGAAATAGTGATTTAAAAATTGGCCAAATATAACTCAAAATTAGTAATTTAATAATAGAGCACCTGGACAATATTAAAAAGAATCATAAGACACCCTTTTTGGTTAAATTGACCAACTGGTATCTTTAAGTAAAAATGTGCAAAAAGTGCGAAGAAAAAGGTCTACATGTTTCAACCTAATGTCGGTATTACTAGGTTTTCGTCAGGACCAAGAGTACGTGACCCGGGCGGTCTACACACGCTAAGGTGTACCCTGCCCTTGATCACTGTTACCTAACTCTGTATTCACAGTTAGGAGACCTTTCATCCTAGTAGTTGAAAGGAAAAACCTGAAAGAACAAAAATGTACAATCACAGACAAACAACACATACAAATATAACAAAGTTTTTCAAAGTTAAGTGCTCAAAAGTATCCCAATTGCGAGTTATGAAAAAGCATGAAGAAGTACACATTTAGTGAATATCTGTCGCCAAAATTCAGAGACAGTATATGGCAATGTGCACATACATTCAAGTGAAAAATTAGAGAGAAAAAAAAAAAAAAGAGAGAAAAAATACCGCCCATACACGACATTCAGTCCAGTTGTTTCTATATACACTCTGGCTGGCAGTACTTGTCATGAGATGCAAACAAAAAATAAAAAATAAAACAAACCAAAATAAACGCGGATAACAATTAGAAACCGTGGGATTATAGTATAACGCTACATGTGATTTTCTTTTAGAAGTGAGTGTCTACGCTCGCATTACATAGATGGGACATACTAAGTGTAATATTGATATTAATAAAATCGAGCGTATCATGATTAATTACAACAATGTCAAGAGCTTACTATGTAACGCATGATTGCGTGCCTCATGGGAGAGGGGGTCATGGTCCTGGCTCAGTTGCGTAATCTGGAAAAATGAGCATTACGAGAGGAAAAATTCATGAGGTAAATAACCAGTAAAGAGGAGTAGAGAGGAGTAAGCGGAGCCCACCCGCATTGAGTCAGAGTACTTACAGCAAGTCACCAGACACCGGCTGCTACGCCTATACTACAGACCTGCCACAGCTCCCCGAGGGTTCTCACAACAGAGCGTCCTCCCTAGTTAAATGCTGGGCGCTTCCGTGTCCAGGCGTGGTGGCGTGGTCACATGACCAACGTCAGTACGTAACGGGGGCGTGGTCCTAAAAATCCCTCGATAGGAGATAGGGGTCGCTGAAGCGCATTCAATTGCCTCAATGCATGGGATCCCCTCAGTAGAGGTATAAGAAACACTATATTTGAGGAGATATGGATACTATGTCTAGCTAAAATGAGCCGACAAAGAAAATAATGAATAAAAGGCGCATAAACCCACTCTATGTGTCTTCTAGGGATTCGCTCTATTTGTTAAACAAATAAACAAATAGTCAGTGACTACCTCAAAAGGCACACATACATACGTTATTTAACAGGAAGAAGGTGTACTGTGCATGCATTCTGTGAAATACCTAGAGAAGTTATTCAATATCTCCAAAACTGTCACTAGTGCAAGCATGCATGCATATAGGCAGCAATAATCAGGAATAGAGACCTACATAGATGTTGACAGTAGTCACTATTTTTCAAAAGGAAGCGTGTGTATGACATAACACATGGACTTATTTTAAAAGGACCGAATTCCAAGGAATATTATCGTTCAATCCTTTTCTATGGGTGGATAGCCTATATATCCATCGTTGTTCCTTTTCGAATAGGCGTTGTTGTGTTTTAACTCCTGTTTTTATCTGTTTGATTATAGTCCATTTCATGTCGTTGGTTGTATGGTTCATTTGAAGGAAGTGTTCAGTGAGTTTTGTAGTAGTTTTTTTACACCTGATAGTGCTTCGATGTTCACAGATTCTTTGTTTTATTTTCCTGCAAGTCATGCCCACATATGCAAGATTGCAGGGGCACTTTATCAGATAGACCACATAAGTGCTGTTACAATTCGTGTGTACTCGTTGGTACCATACTTTTCCTGGTTCTAATACAAGTGTTTTGGTGTTACTAGTCAGATGGCAAACACTACAATTCCCACACTGATAATGTCCTACGATATTAGGTAGGCCCCATGCCATGGTTACAGTTGGTGTCATTTCTTGTCTGTTCTCTTTTGGGAGTGTGTTGACAAGAGAGTCCTTCAGGCTTCTTGCTTTCTTGAAAGAAAAAAGTGGTTTTTCCCAGTGTAAATTCCCAGTGTTAATGATAGACCAGTGCTTATTGATGGATTTGGTCATTAGATTAGAGGCTGTGCTGTAAGTTGTTACACATGTCAGTGGTATCTCCTCGTCCTTCTGTATTCTGTCTTCCAGGAGTGCCTCCCTGGGTTGGTTGCGTGCTCTTTTTTGACATTTACTAAGAATCCCATTAGGATAA
The DNA here is from genome assembly GCA_963921515.1 of Calotriton arnoldi. NCBI lineage: Eukaryota > Metazoa > Chordata > Amphibia > Caudata > Salamandridae > Calotriton > Calotriton arnoldi. The sequence goes on from CAWUFW010002732.1 coordinate 2,041,024, forward strand.
CCTCTGTATGAAAGCTTTTAGTGAGGTCTTTTGCTTGATTATGGTAGTCGGTAGTTTTGCTACAATTCCGACGTAACCTCAGATATTGGCCATAGGGTAAGTTTTCCCTCAGCGGTCTAGGATGGAAGCTCTCAAATCTCAGTAAGTTGTTCCTCGCACTAGGTTTGTGGTAAGTTTTCGTCTCTAAATGACCGTTCTCCTTGGTGATTATTACGTCCAAGAAAATCATAGTATTGGGGTCCATGATATGAGTGAACCTCAGATTATGGTCACATGAGTTGATCCATATTGTAAAGTCTTTTAGTGTCTCGATCGGTCCCTGCCAGATGGCTAGGACATCGTCGATATATCTTTTCCAGAAGATGATATTCGAGAGAAAGGGATTCCGATTATTCAATATGAATCTTTTTTCGAACTCGAATACATAAAGCCCTGCCACACTAGGAACAAAAATTCTCCCCATTGAAGTGCCCCCTGTCTGGAGGTATAAGGCTCCCTCATATTCAAAATAGTTTTTCTTCAAGGCTAATTTGGCACATTCCAAGATAAAGCATTTGGGTGTCCTGTGTGTCCAGATGGTTTCATTCAGGGCTTTTTAAGTACTTCCAATGTGTCGTCCTGTGGGATGCTGGTGTACAGACTTTCAATATCGAGGCTTACTAAGATGGTGTCCTCATCCACTGTGATGTCTTTAAGAAATTTAAGGAGACATTTGGTATCTTGTAGGTAGGTGGTGGTTTTTTGCACCAAGGGTTTCAAGAAAAAGTCACAAAAGCGTGACAGTGGTTCAAGTAAAGAACCTATACCTGACACAATGGGTCTGCCAGGAGGGGGATTTTATTTTTGTGCATTTTGGGCAAGATGTAAAAATATGGAATTTTACCCTCACAGTTGCAGAGAAACATTGCTTCTTGTTTCGAGATATGCCCCATTGTTTCAGGATAGTCCACAAGGGTTCTGATTTCTTGTTTGAGTTCATTAGTCGGATCGAATAGTAATGGGCTATAGTTCCTAGCATCAGACAACTGCCTTTGGCACTCTGCACGGTAAGTATCCTTGTCTAGAATCACCACGCCGCCTCCTTTATCTGCCGGTTTTATCACAATGCTATCACAAGTCTTCAGGGTTTCTAAGGCCAGGTTCTCCTCTTTGCTCATATTTTGAAAAGGTTGTTTGGGACTTATATTCTCAATGTCATTGAAGACAGCCTGTTCAAATGTTGATATCTCTACTGGGATAGCATGTGGAGGGGGAATGAAAGTGGACTTTACTCGTAGTCCGGTTTCATTTGGGTCTTCTGTAGGTATTGTTTCGCCTTGTTTTTCAAAAAAAGCTTTTAATCTCAGTTTCCTGAAAAAGCCTGCTAATTCGCAATGAAGTTGAAATTTGTCAAGGCGTGATGTAGGGACAAAACCTAAGCCTTTATTCAGGACTTTTTCTTCCATCATTGATAGAGGCCTGGTGGCAAGATTGGTAACTAGATTCTGTTGTTGCTCGTCCCTGCTTGAGGATCCCGTGTCTTGCTCCGTGTGTAACTGCCTACAGGGTCCTCTTCCTCCCAATGTACTTGATTTGGGCCCTTTCTTCTTCCTCTTCCCCTCCTGCCCCTGCCAAAGTAAGGGGGCCTAAAACTGTTGGGCGGAAAAAGTGGTGGTGGGTATGGTGGTTGCCACCCATACATTGGGTAGGGTTGCTGATGGTTATATGGACCTTGGAACCCGAGTGGTACATGTGAATTATATACAGGCCAATTGTTCTGGGCTCTATTCTTCCCTCTTTGTCTCTGTCTACCACTTCCTGTACTGGAGCCACTACTCCCGGTTGAATCGATACTTGAGGCATCTGAATCCTGATCAGATTTTATTGAGGATACATAGTCTGGATCAGAGTACGGATAAGTCTTGACATATGAGAATCGTTTGAGATCTTTTTGAAATTTCTGAACTTTTTGTTGGGTGAGATTATCCTTATATTCATTTATCTCCTTATTCAGTTCATCAAGTCTTTTCTTGTAACCAGTAATAGTAGTTTTGATTTGACCTTCTGTCAATTGAATTTCAACCAGTATTTTTTCTGAGAGGCGTAAGGCAGTTTTTAGGATCAGTACTATCCAGTCACGTGTGCAATGCCACGCAATCTGGGCCCAGTCTTTTCTGAAAACCGGGTCCTCTAAGAAGATGCGTGGAGCATTAGTGACTAGAAGGCCTTTCGGTGCCATATTGTTTTTAAGATATTCTTTTAAGATAGTCCCATGTAATATAGTTCTTATCCGGTTTCTTTTCATTTCCGTTAGTTTTTCCCAATCGGTAGTTTGTGATATCGTCTGTGCAATGCCGGCGTCAGCAAATATAGTGAGATCACCTAAAATTGCATCCACCTCCTCGGTGGAATAAGATAGTCCCTGATTCTCCCCCATTGTTTAGGGGTAATCTTTTCAGGTTATGTTCTAAGTAAGAGAAAAACTCTCACAGCTGTGCGCTGCCAGATATTCAAAAACACAAGAGAGAGAAAGGGATAGCCACAAATGTGGAGGGGTATACTCCTGATCCCCTTTAAATTACGTAAACAAACAATAAGAGGAGTACAACTAGGAGACACAGTGAAGTCTCCAAAGTATTGGGAGAAAGGGCATAAGAGAGGAAATATCCTTTCTTAAGAAGACCCCTCACTCACCAACCAAGTTGGTGACATGCTTCATCATCGGGGTCCCACCCGAATGGCCGAATGCCATCCGGGTATGCTTCAACACCTGATTACAGTGGAGCAGATTTGTTTTCTGTGTAGGTGAGTGAAATAGTGATTTAAAAATTGGCCAAATATAACTCAAAATTAGTATTTTAATAATAGAGCACCTGGACAATATTAAAAAGAATCATAAGACACCCTTTTTGGTTAAATTGACCAACTGGTATCTTTAAGTAAAAATGTGCAAAAAAGTGGGAAGAAAAAGGTCTACATGTTTCAACCTAATGTCGGTATTACTAGGTTTTCGTCAGGACCAAGAGTATGTGACCCGGGCGGTCTACACACGCTAAGGTGTACCCTGCCCTTGATCACTGTTACCTAACTCTGTACTCACAGTTAGGAGACCTTTCATCCTAGTAGTTGAAAGGAAAAACCTGAAAGAACAAAAATGTACAATCACAGACAAACAACACATACAAATATAACGAAGTTTTTCAAAGTTAAGTGCTCAAAAGTATCCCAATTGCGAGTTATGAAAAAGCATGAAGAAGTACACATTTAGTGAATATCTGTCGCCAAAATTCAGAGACAGTATATGGCAATGTGCACATACATTCAAGTGAAAAATTAGAGAGAAAAAAAAAAAAAAGAGAGAAAAAATACCGCCCATACACGACATTCAGTCCAGTTGTTTCTATATACACTCTGGCTGGCAGTACTTGTCATGAGATGCAAACAAAAAATAAAAAATAAAACAAACTAAAATAAACGCGGATAACAATTAGAAACCGTGGGATTATAGTATAACGCTACATGTGATTTTCTTTTAGAAGTGAGTGTCTACGCTCGCATTACATAGATGGGACATACTAAGTGTAATATTGATATTAATAAAATCGAGCGTATCATGATTAATTACAACAATGTCAAGAGCTTACTATGTAACGCATGATTGCGTGCCTCATGGGAGAGGGGGTCATGGTGCTGGCTCATTTGCGTAATCTGGAAAAATGAGCATTACGAGAGGAAAAATTCATGAGGTAAATAACCAGTAAAGAGGAGTAGAGAGGAGTAAGCGGAGCCCACCCGCATTGAGTCAGAGTACTTACAGCAAGTCACCAGACACCGGCTGCTACGCCTATACTACAGACCTGCCACAGCTCCCCGAGGGTTTTCACAACAGAGCGTCCTCGCTAGTTAAATGCTGGGCGCTTCCGGGTCCAGGCGTGGTGGCGTGGTCACATGACCAACGTCAGTACGTAACGGGGGCGTGGTCCTAAAAATCCCTCGATAGGAGATAGGGGTCGCTGAAGCGCATTCAATTGCCTCAATGCATGGGATCCCCTCAGTAGAGGTATAAGAAACACTATATTTGAGGAGATATGGATACTATGTCTAGCTAAAATGAGCCGACAAAGAAAATAATGAATAAAAGGCGCATAAACCCACTCTATGTGTCTTCTAGGGATTCGCTCTATTTGTTAAACAAATAAACAAATAGTCAGTGACTACCTCAAAAGGCACACATACATACGTTATTTAACAGGAAGAAGGTGTACTGTGCATGCATTCTGTGAAATACCTAGAGAAGTTATTCAATATCTCCAAAACTGTCACTAGTGTAAGCATGCATGCATATAGGCAGCAATAATCAGGAATAGAGACCTACATAGATGTTGACAGTAGTCACTATTTTTCAAAAGGAAGCGTGTGTATGACATAACACATGGACTTATTTCAAAAGGACCGAATTCCAAGGAATATTATCGTTCAATACTTTTCTATGGGTGGATAGCCTATATATCCATCGTTGTTCCTTTTCGAATAGGCGTTGTTGTGTTTTAACTCCTGTTTTTATCTGTTCGATTATAGTCCATTTCATGTCGTTGGTTGTATGGTTCATTTGAAGGAAGTGTTCAGTGAGTTTTGTAGTAGTTTTTTACACCTGATAGTGCTTCGATGTTCACAGATTCTTTGTTTTATTTTCCTGCAAGTCATGCCCACATATACAAGATTGCAGGGGCACGTTATCAGATAGACCACATTGGTGCTGTTACAATTCGTGTGTACTCGTTGGTACCATACTTTTCCTGGTTCTAATACAAGTGTTTTGGTGTTACTAGTCAGATGGCAAACACTACAATTCCCACACTGATAATGTCCTACCATATTAGGTAGGCCCCATGCCATGGTTACAGTTGGTGTCATTTCTTGTCTGTTCTCTTTTGGGCGTGTGTTGACAAGAGAGTCCTTCAGGCTTCTTGCTTTCTTGAAAGAAAAAAGTGGTTTTTCCCAGTGTAAATTCCCAGTGTTAATGATAGACCAGTGCTTATTGATGGATTTGGTCATTAGATTAGAGGCTGTGCTGTAAGTTGTTACACATGTCAGTGGTATCTCCTCGTCCTTCTGTATTCTGTCTTCCAGGAGTGCCTCCCTGGGTTGGTTGCGAGCTCTTTTTGACATTTACTAAGAATCCCATTAGGATAACCTCTGTATGAAAGCTTTTTAGTGAGGTCTTTTGCTTGATTATGGTAGTCGGTAGTTTTGCTACAATTCCGCCGTAACCTCAGATATTGGCCATAGGGTAAGTTTTCCCTCAGCGGTCTAGGATGGAAGCTCTCAAATCTCAGTAAGTTGTTCCTCGCACTAGGTTTGTGGTAAGTTTTCGTCTCTAAATGACCGTTCTCCTTGGTGATTATTACGTCCAAGAAAATCATAGTATTGGGGTCCATGATATGAGTGAACCTCAGATTATGGTCACATGAGTTGATCCATATTGTAAAGTCTTTTAGTGTCTCGATCGGTCCCTGCCAGATGGCTAGGACATCGTCGATATATCTTTTCCAGAAGATGATATTCGAGAGAAAGGGATTCCGATTATTCAATATGAATCTTTTTCGAACTCGAATACATAAAGCCCTGCCACACTAGGAACAAAAATTCTCCCCATTGAAGTGCCCCCTGTCTGGAGGTATAAGGCTCCCTCATATTCAAAATAGTTTTTCTTCAAGGCTAATTTGGCACATTCCAAGATAAAGCATTTGGGTGTCCTGTGTGTCCAGATGGTTTCATTCAGGGCTTTTTAAGTACTTCCAATGTGTCGTCCTGTGGGATGCTGGTGTACAGACTTTCAATATCGAGGCTTACTAAGATGGTGTCCTCATCCACTGTGATGTCTTTAAGAAATTTAAGGAGACATTTGGTATCTTGTAGGTAGGTGGTGGTTTTTGCACCAAGGGTTTCAAGAAAAAGTCACAAAAGCGTGACAGTGGTTCAAGTAAAGAACCTATACCTGACACAATGGGTCTGCCAGGAGGGGGATTTTATTTTTGTGCATTTTGGGCAAGATGTAAAAATATGGAATTTTACCCTCACAGTTGCAGAGAAACATTGCTTCTTGTTTCGAGATATGCCCCATTGTTTCAGGATAGTCCACAAGGGTTCTGATTTCTTGTTTGAGTTCATTAGTCGGATCGAATAGTAATGGGCTATAGTTCCTAGCATCAGACAACTGCCTTTGGCACTCTGCACGGTAAGTATCCTTGTCTAGAATCACCACGCCGCCTCCTTTATCTGCCGGTTTTATCACAATGCTATCACAAGTCTTCAGGGTTTCTAAGGCCAGGTTCTCCTCTTTGCTCATATTTTGAAAAGGTTGTTTGGGACTTATATTCTCAATGTCATTGAAGACAGCCTGTTCAAATGTTGATATCTCTACTGGGATAGCATGTGGAGGGGGAATGAAAGTGGACTTTACTCGTAGTCCGGTTTCATTTGGGTCTTCTGTAGGTATTGTTTCGCCTTGTTTTTCAAAAAAAGCTTTTAATCTCAGTTTCCTGAAAAAGCCTGCTAATTCGCAATGAAGTTGAAATTTGTCAAGGCGTGATGTAGGGACAAAACCTAAGCCTTTATTCAGGACTTTTTCTTCCATCATTGATAGAGGCCTGGTGGCAAGATTGGTAATTAGATTCTGTTGTTGCTCGTCCCTGCTTGAGGATCCCGTGTCTTGCTCCGTGTGTAACTGCCTACAGGGTCCTCTTCCTCCCAATGTACTTGATTTGGGCCCTTTCTTCTTCCTCTTCCCCTCCTGCCCCTGCCTAAAAAAGGGGGCCTAAAACTGTTGGGCGGAAAAAGTGGTGGTGGGTATGGTGGTTGCCACCCATACATTGGGTAGGGTTGCTGATGGTTGTATGGACCTTGGAACCCGAGTGGTACATGTGAATTATATACAGGCCAATTGTTCTGGGCTCTATTCTTCCCTCTTTGTCTCTGTCTACCACTTCCTGTACTGGAGCCACTACTCCCGGTTGAATCGATACTTGAGGCATCTGAATCCTGGTCAGATTTTATTGAGGATACATAGTCTGGATCAGAGTACGGATAAGTCTTGACATATGAGAATCGTTTGAGATCTTTTTGAAATTTCTGAACTTTTTGTTGGGTGAGATTATCCTTATATTCATTTATCTCCTTATTCAGTTCATCAAGTCTTTTCTTGTAACCAGTAATAGTAGTTTTGATTTGACCTTCTGTCAATTGAATTTCAACCAGTATTTTTTCTGAGAGGCGTAAGGCAGTTTTTAGGATCAGTACTATCCAGTCACGTGTGCAATGCCACGCAATCTGGGCCCAGTCTTTTCTGAAAACCGGGTCCTCTAAGAAGATGCGTGGAGCATTAGTGACTAGAAGGCCTTTCGGTGCCATATTGTTTTTAAGATATTCTTTTAAGATAGTCCCATGTAATATAGTTCTTATCCGGTTTCTTTTCATTTCCGTTAGTTTTTCCCAATCGGTAGTTTGTGATATCGTCTGTGCAATGCCGGCGTCAGCAAATATAGTGAGATCACCTAAAATTGCATCCACCTCCTCGGTGGAATAAGATAGTCCCTGATTCTCCCCCATTGTTTAGGGGTAATCTTTTCAGGTTATGTTCTAAGTAAGAGAAAAACTCTCACAGCTGTGCGCTGCCAGATATTCAAAAACACAAGAGAGAGAAAGGGATAGCCACAAATGTGGAGGGGTATACTCCTGATCCCCTTTAAATTACGTAAACAAACAATAAGAGGAGTACAACTAGGAGACACAGTGAAGTCTCCAAAGTATTGGGAGAAAGGGCATAAGAGAGGAAATATCCTTTCTTAAGAAGACCCCTCACTCACCAACCAAGTTGGTGACATGCTTCATCATCGGGGTCCCACCCGAATGGCCGAATGCCATCCGGGTATGCTTCAACACCTGATTACAGTGGAGCAGATTTGTTTTCTGTGTAGGTGAGTGAAATAGTGATTTAAAAATTGGCCAAATATAACTCAAAATTAGTATTTTAATAATAGAGCACCTGGACAATATTAAAAAGAATCATAAGACACCCTTTTTGGTTAAATTGACCAACTGGTATCTTTAAGTAAAAATGTGCAAAAAAGTGGGAAGAAAAAGGTCTACATGTTTCAACCTAATGTCGGTATTACTAGGTTTTCGTCAGGACCAAGAGTACGTGACCCGGGCGGTCTACACACGCTAAGGTGTACCCTGCCCTTGATCACTGTTACCTAACTCTGTACTCACAGTTAGGAGACCTTTCATCCTAGTAGTTGAAAGGAAAAACCTGAAAGAACAAAAATGTACAATCACAGACAAACAACACATACAAATATAACGAAGTTTTTCAAAGTTAAGTGCTCAAAAGTATCCCAATTGCGAGTTATGAAAAAGCATGAAGAAGTACACATTTAGTGAATATTTGTCGCCAAAATTCAGAGACAGTATATGGCAATGTGCACATACATTCAAGTGAAAAATTAGAGAGAAAAAAAAAAAAAAAAGAGAGAAAAAATACCGCCCATACACGACATTCAGTCCAGTTGTTTCTATATACACTCTGGCTGGCAGTACTTGTCATGAGATGCAAACAAAAAATAAAAAATAAAACAAACTAAAATAAACGCGGATAACAATTAGAAACCGTGGGATTATAGTATAACGCTACATGTGATTTTCTTTTAGAAGTGAGTGTCTACGCTCGCATTACATAGATGGGACATACTAAGTGTAATATTGATATTAATAAAATCGAGCGTATCATGATTAATTACAACAATGTCAAGAGCTTACTATGTAACGCATGATTGCGTGCCTCATGGGAGAGGGGGTCATGGTGCTGGCTCATTTGCGTAATCTGGAAAAATGAGCATTACGAGAGGAAAAATTCATGAGGTAAATAACCAGTAAAGAGGAGTAGAGAGGAGTAAGCGGAGCCCACCCGCATTGAGTCAGAGTACTTACAGCAAGTCACCAGACACCGGCTGCTACGCCTATACTACAGACCTGCCACAGCTCCCCGAGGGTTTTCACAACAGAGCGTCCTCGCTAGTTAAATGCTGGGCGCTTCCGGGTCCAGGCGTGGTGGCGTGGTCACATGACCAACGTCAGTACGTAACGGGGCGTGGTCCTAAAAATCCCTCGATAGGAGATAGGGGTCGCTGAAGCGCATTCAATTGCCTCAATGCATGGGATCCCCTCAGTAGAGGTATAAGAAACACTATATTTGAGGAGATATGGATACTATGTCTAGCTAAAATGAGCCGACAAAGAAAATAATGCATAAAAGGCGCATAAACCCACTCTATGTGTCTTCTAGGGATTCGCTCTATTTGTTAAACAAATAAACAAATAGTCAGTGACTACCTCAAAAGGCACACATACATACGTTATTTAACAGGAAGAAGGTGTACTGTGCATGCATTCTGTGAAATACCTAGAGAAGTTATTCAATATCTCCAAAACTGTCACTAGTGTAAGCATGCATGCATATAGGCAGCAATAATCAGGAATAGAGACCTACATAGATGTTGACAGTAGTCACTATTTTTCAAAAGGAAGCGTGTGTATGACATAACACATGGACTTATTTCAAAAGGACCGAATTCCAAGGAATATTATCGTTCAATACTTTTCTATGGGTGGATAGCCTATATATCCATCGTTGTTCCTTTTCGAATAGGCGTTGTTGTGTTTTAACTCCTGTTTTTATCTGTTCGATTATAGTCCATTTCATCTCGTTGGTTGTATGGTTCATTTGAAGGAAGTGTTCAGTGAGTTTTGTAGTAGTTTTTTTACACCTGATAGTGCTTCGATGTTCACAGATTCTTTGTTTTATTTTCCTGCAAGTCATGCCCACATATGCAAGATTGCAGGGGCACTTTATCAGATAGACCACATTGGTGCTGTTACAATTCGTGTGTACTCGTTGGTACCATACTTTTCCTGGTTCTAATACAAGTGTTTTGGTGTTACTAGTCAGATGGCAAACACTACAATTCCCACACTGATAATGTCCTACCATATTAGGTAGGCCCCATGCCATGGTTACAGTTGGTGTCATTTCTTGTCTGTTCTCTTTTGGGCGTGTGTTGACAAGAGAGTCCTTCAGGCTTCTTGCTTTCTTGAAAGAAAAAGTGGTTTTTCCCAGTGTAAATTCCCAGTGTTAATGATAGACCAGTGCTTATTGATGGATTTGGTCATTAGATTAGAGGCTGTGCTGTAAGTTGTTACACATGTGGTATCTCCTCGTCCTTCTGTATTCTGTCTTCCAGGAGTGCCTCCCTGGGTTGGTTGCGAGCTCTTTTTTGACATTTACTAAGAATCCCATTAGGATAACCTCTGTATGAAAGCTTTTTAGTGAGGTCTTTTGCTTGATTATGGTAGTCGGTAGTTTTGCTACAATTCCGCCGTAACCTCAGATATTGGCCATAGGGTAAGTTTTCCCTCAGTGGTCTAGGATGGAAGCTCTCAAATCTCAGTAAGTTGTTCCTCGCACTAGGTTTGTGGTAAGTTTTTGTCTCTAAATGACCGTTCTCCTTGGTGATTATTACGTCCAGGAAAATCATAGTATTGGGGTCCATGATATGAGTGAACCTCAGATTATGGTCACATGAGTTGATCCATATTGTAAAGTCTTTTAGTGTCTCGATCGGTCCCTGCCAGATGGCTAGGACATCGTCGATATATCTTTTCCAGAAGATGATATTCGAGAGAAAGGGATTCCGATTATTCAATATGAATCTTTTTTCGAACTCGAATACATAAAGCCCTGCCACACTAGGAGCAAAAATGCTCCCCATTGAAGTGCCCCCTGTCTGGAGGTATAAGGCTCCCTCATATTCAAAATAGTTTTTCTTCAAGGCTAATTTGGTACATTCCAAGATAAAGCATTTGGGTGTCCTGTGTGTCCAGATGGTTTCATTCAGGGCTTTTTTAAGTACTTCCAATGTGTCGTCCTGTGGGATGCTGGTGTACAGACTTTCAATATCGAGGCTTACTAAGATGGTGTCCTCATCCACTGTGATGTCTTTAAGAAATTTAAGGAGACATTTGGTATCTTGTAGGTAGGTGGTGGTTTTTTGCACCAAGGGTTTCAAGAAAAAGTCACAAAAGCGTGACAGTGGTTCAAGTAAAGAACCTATACCTGACACAATGGGTCTGCCAGGAGGGGGGATTTTATTTTTGTGCATTTTGGGCAAGATGTAAAAATATGGAATTTTACCCTCACAGTTGCAGAGAAACATTGCTTCTTGTTTCGAGATATGCCCCATTGTTTCAGCATAGTCCACAAGGGTTCTGATTCCTTGTTTGAGTTCATTAGTCGGATCGAATAGTAATGGGCTATAGTTCCTAGCATCAGACAACTGCCTTTGGCACTCTGCACGGTAAGTATCCTTGTCTAGAATCACCACGCCGCCTCCTTTATCTGCCGGTTTTATCACAATGCTATCACAAGTCTTCAGGGTTTCTAAGGCCAGGTTCTCCTCTTTGCTCATATTTTGAAAAGGTTGTTTGGGACTTATATTCTCAATGTCATTGAAGACAGCCTGTTCAAATGTTGATATCTCTACTGGGATAGCATGTGGAGGGGGAATGAAAGTGGACTTTACTCGTAGTCCGGTTTCATTTGGGTCTTCTGTAGGTATTGTTTCGCCTTGTTTTTCAAAAAAAGCTTTTAATCTCAGTTTCCTGAAAAAGCCTGCTAATTCGCAATGAAGTTGAAATTTGTCAAGGCGTGATGTAGGGACAAAACCTAAGCCTTTATTCAGGACTTTTTCTTCCATCATTGATAGAGGCCTGGTGGCAAGATTGGTAACTAGATTCTGTTGTTGCTCGTCTCTGCTTGAGGATCCCATGTCTTGCTCCGTGTGTAACTGTCAAGACTTATCCGTACTCTGATCCAGACTATGTATCCTCAATAAAATCTGATCAGGATTCAGATGCCTCAAGTATCGATTCAACCGGGAGTAGTGGCTCCAGTACAGGAAGTGGTAGACAGAGACAAAGAGGGAAGAATAGAGCCCAGAACAATTGGCCTGTATATAATTCGCATGTACCACTCGGGTTCCAAGGTCCATATAACCATCAGCAACCCTACCCAATGTATGGGTGGCAACCACCATACCCACCACCACTTTTTCCGCCCAACAGTTTTAGGCCCCCTTTTATAGGCAGGGGCAGGAGGGGAAGAGGAAGAAGAAAGGGCCCAAATCAAGTACATTGGGAGGAAGAGGACCCTGTAGGCAGTTACACATCACGCCTTGACAAATTTCAACTTCATTGCGAATTAGCAGGCTTTTTCAGGAAACTGAGATTAAAAGCTTTTTTGAAAAACAAGGCGAAACAATACCTACAGAAGACCCAAATGAAACCGGACTACGAGTAAAGTCCACTTTCATTCCCCCTCCACATGCTATCCCAGTAGAGATATCAACATTTGAACAGGCTGTCTTCAATGACATTGAGAATATAAGTCCCAAACAACCTTTTCAAAATATGAGCAAAGAGGAGAACCTGGCCTTAGAAACCCTGAAGACTTGTGATAGCATTGTGATAAAACCGGCAGATAAAGGAGGCGGCGTGGTGATTCTAGACAAGGATACTTACCGTGCAGAGTGCCAAAGGCAGTTGTCTGATGCTAGGAACTATAGCCCATTACTATTCGATCCGACTAATGAACTCAAACAAGAAATCAGAACCCTTGTGGACTATGCTGAAACAATGGGGCATATCTCGAAACAAGAAGCAATGTTTCTCTGCAACTGTGAGGGTAAAATTCCATATTTTTACATCTTGCCCAAAATGCACAAAAATAAAATCCCCCTCCTGGCAGACCCATTGTGTCAGGTATAGGTTCTTTACTTGAACCACTGTCACGCTTTTGTGACTTTTTCTTGAAACCCTTGGTGCAAAAACCACCACCTACCTACAAGATACCAAATGTCTCCTTAAATTTCTTAAAGACATCACAGTGGATGAGGACACCATCTTAGTAAGCCTCGATATTGAAAGTCTGTACACCAGCATCCCACAGGACGACACATTGGAAGTACTTAAAAAGCCCTGAATGAAACCATCTGGACACACAGGACACCCAAATGCTTTATCTTGGAATGTGCCAAATTAGCCTTGAAGAAAAACTATTTTGAATATGAGGGAGCCTTATACCTCCAGACAGGGGGCACTTCAATGGGGAGCATTTTTGCTCCTAGTGTGGCAGGGCTTTATGTATTCGAGTTCGAAAAAGATTCATATTGAATAATCGGAATCCCTTTCTCTCGAATATCATCTTCTGGAAAAGATATATCGACGATGTCCTAGCCATCTGGCAGGGACCGATCGAGACACTAAAAGACTTTACAATATGGATCAACTCATGTGACCATAATCTGAGGTTCACTCATATCATGGACCCCAATACTATGATTTTCCTGGACGTAATAATCACCAAGGAGAACGGTCATTTAGAGACGAAAACTTACCACAAACCTAGTGCGAGGAACAACTTACTGAGATTTGAGAGCTTCCATCCTAGACCGCTGAGGGAAAACTTACCCTATGGCCAATATCTGAGGTTACGCCGGAATTGTAGCAAAACTACCGACTACCATAATCAAGCAAAAGACCTCACTAAAAAGCTTTCATACAGAGGTTATCCTAATGGGATTCTTAGTAAATGTCAAAAAAGAGCTCGCAACCAACCCAGGGAGGCACTCCTGGAAGACAGAATACAGAAGGACGAGGAGATACCACTGACATGTGTAACAACTTACAGCACAGCCTCTAATCTAATGACCAAATCCATCAATAAGCATTGGTCTATCATTAACACTGGGAATTTACACTGGGAAAAACCACTTTTTTCTTTCAAGAAAGCAAGAAGCCTGAAGGACTCTCTTGTCAACACACGCCCAAAAGAGAACAGACAAGAAATGACACCAACTGTAACCATGGCATGGGGCCTACCTAATATCGTAGGACATTATCAGTGTGGGAATTGTAGTGTTTGCCATCTGACTAGTAACACCAAAACACTTGTATTAGAACCAGGAAAAGTATGGTACCAACGAGTACACACAAATTGTAACAGCACCAATGTGGTCTATCTGATAAAGTGCCCCTGCAATCTTGCATATGTGGGCATGACTTGCAGGAAAATAAAACAAAGAATCTGTGAACATCGAAGCACTATCAGGTGTAAAAAAACTACTACAAAACTCACTGAACACTTCCTTCAAATGAACCATACAACCAACGACATGAAATGGACTATAATCAAACAGATAAAAACAGGAGTTAAAACACAACAACGCCTATTCGAAAAGGAACAACGATGGATATATAGGCTATCCACCCATAGAAAAGTATTGAACGATAATAGTCCTTGGAATTCGGTCCTTTTGAAATAAGTCCATGTGTTATGTCATACACACGCTTCCTTTTGAAAAATAGTGACTACTGTCAACATCTATGTAGGTCTCTATTCCTGATTATTGCTGCCTATATGCATGCATGCTTGCACTAGTGACAGTTTTGGAGATATTGAATAACTTCTCTAGGTATTTCACAGAATGCATGCACAGTACACCTTCTTCCTGTTAAATAACGTATGTATGTGTGCCTTTTGAGGTAGTCACTGACTATTTGTTTATTTGTTTAACAAATAGAGCGAATCCCTAGAAGACACATAGAGTGGGTTTATGCGCCTTTTATGCATTATTTTCTTTGTCGGCTCATTTTAGCTAGACATAGTATCCATATCTCCTCAAATATAGTGTTTCTTATACCTCTACTGAGGGGATCCCATGCATTGAGGCAATTGAATGCGCTTCAGCGACCCCTATCTCCTATCGAGGGATTTTTAGGACCACGCCCCGTTACGTACTGACGTTGGTCATGTGACCACGCCACCACGCCTGGACCCGGAAGCGCCCAGCATTTAACTAGCGAGGACGCTCTGTTGTGAAAACCCTCGGGGAGCTGTGGCAGGTCTGTAGTATAGGCGTAGCAGCCGGTGTCTGGTGACTTGCTGTAAGTACTCTGACTCAATGCGGGTGGGCTCCGCTTACTCCTCTCTACTCCTCTTTACTGGTTATTTACCTCATGAATTTTTCCTTTCGTAATGCTCATTTTTCCAGATTACGCAACTGAGCCAGCACCATGACCCCCTCTCCCATGAGGCACGCAATCATGCGTTACATAGTAAGCTCTTGACATTGTTGTAATTAATCATGATACGCTCGATTTTATTAATAGCAATATTACACTTAGTATGTCTTATCTATGTAATGCGAGGGTAGACACTCACTTCTAAAAGAAAATCACATGTAGCGTTATACTATAATCCCACGGTTTCTAATTGTTATCCGCGTCTATTTTAGTTTGTTTTATTTTTTATTTTTTGTTTGCATCTCATGACAAGTACTGCCAGCCAGAGTGTATATAGAAACAACTGGACTGAATGTCGTGTATGGCCGGTATTTTTTCTCTAATTTTTCACTTGAATGTATGTGCACATTGCCATATACTGTCTCTGAATTTTGGCGACAGATATTCACTAAATGTGTACTTCTTCATGCTTTTTCATAACTCGCAATTGGGATACTTTTGAGCACTTAACTTTGAAAAACTTTGTTATATTTGTATGTGTTGTTTGTCTGTGATTGTACATTTTTGTTCTTTCAGGTTTTTCCTTTCAACTACTAGGATGAAAGGTCTCCTAACTGTGAGTACAGAGTTAGGTAACAGTGATCAAGGGCAGGGTACACCTTAGCGTGTGTAGACCGCCCGGGTCACGTACTCTTGGTACTGACGAAAACCTAGTAATACCGACATTAGGTTGAAACATGTAGACCTTTTTCTTCGCACTTTTTGCACATTTTTACTTAAAGATACCAGTTGGTCAATTTAACCAAAAAGGGTGTCTTATGATTCTTTTTAATATTGTCCAGGTGCTCTATTATTAAAATACTAATTTTGAGTTATATTTGGCCAATTTTTAAATCACTATTTCACTCACCTACACAGAAAACAAATCTGCTCCACTGTAATCAGGTGTTGAAGCACACCCGGATGGCATTCGGCCATTCGGGTGGGACCCCGATGATGAAGCATTTCACCAACTAGGTTGGTGAGTGAGGGGTCTTCTTAAGAAAGGATATTTCCTCTCTTGTGCCCTTTATCCCAATACTTTGGAGACTTCACTGTGTCTCCTGGTTGTACTCCTCTTATTGTTTGTTTACGTAATTTAAAGGGGATCAGGAGTATACCCCTCCACATTTGTGGCTATCCCTTTCTCTCTCTTGTGTTTTTGAATAAGAGGTGTGTGCATGGCCAGCATTGGTTGTATTTGGTGGACATCCGGCCCTCCTTCTCCACCTAGCCCAGTTATCCCACCATGAAGCATGCCACCCTTGCAGTGGGTTCAGGTTGACTCTCAGGATGTCATTCAGTGGTGTCCTGCTGTTGGTTGGTGCACAGGTCCCAGCAGGGCCTGGTACTCCACACAACAGAGCACCATTGTCAGACATCTTTGATATGGCTTTTCACTCCCTGTGAGGTGTGCATGCTTAAGTGCTAGCTTGCTGGGCCATGTGGGTGGGGGATGTTGAGCTGTAACTACCACTCCCATCATGCTATTGCCTACACCCCCCTTCCCAGCATGCCCATACTTCCTTCCTTTTGACTCTGCTTCCCTGTGGGGTAGTGTGCCTGTGCTGACAGGATGGCTGACAGTGTTGTCCTGGCGGTTGTTTCGCTCCAAGTCCCAAGAGTGTCCCTGTGCTTCACACAGCATAACCCAGGGTTGTGGTTCTTTGTGGGATCTTCAATTAGAGTGTGGGGCATTGCATTCTCCTAGGTGGGTTATGTGGAGTTAGTGTTGAGGGGGTGTGTGAGGAGAGCTGCTTGTAACTATGGTCAGTGCTGTCAGTCCTCCTTCCCACCCAGCCAGATATCCCACCATGGAACGTGCTTGCATTGCAGGGAGTGCAAGTTGGCTTTCAGGATGTCAGTCAGTGGTGTCCTTCTGTTGGTTGTTGCACAGTTCCCAGCAGGGCCTTGTGCTCCCCACAGCAGTACCCAGTGTCAGCCATCTTGTCAGTCCTTTTCCACTCTCTGCGATGTGAGCATGGTTCAGAGTGGTGTTGATGGGCCAATTGTGAGGGTTACCAATATCTGTGACTACAACTCCCATCATGCTATTGCCTACACCCACCTTCCCAGCATGCCCATACTTCCTTCCTTTTGAGTGGACTTCACTGTGTGTGAGTGTGACAGCAATGGTAAGATGGCTGACAGTGTGGTCCTGTTGTTTGTTGGTGCCCAGTTCCCAGCAGGGCCTTGTGCTCCCCACAGCTGAGGCCAGTGTCAGACATCTTTGAAGTGGCTTTTCACTCCCTGTGAGGTGTGCATGCTTCAGTGTGAGCTTGCTGGGCCATGTGGGTGGGGGATGTTGAGCTGTGACTACCACTCCCATCATGCAATTGCCTGCAACCCCCTTCCCAGCATGCCCATACTTTCTTCCTTTTGAGTGGACTTCACTGTGTGTGAGTGTGACAGCAATGGTAAGATGGCTGACAGTGTGGTCCTGTTGTTTGTTGGTGCCCAGTTCCCAGCAGGGCCTTGTGCTCCCCACAGCTGAGGCCAGTGTCAGACATCTTTGAAGTGGCTTTTCACTCCCTGTGAGGTGTGCATGGTTCAGTGTGAGATTGCTGGGCCATGTGGGTGGGGGATGTTGAGCTGTGACTACCACTCCCATCATGCTATTGCCTACACCCCTCTTCCCAGCATGCCCATACTTCCTTCCTTTTGACTCTGCTTCCCTGTGGGGTAGTGTGCCTGTGCTGACAGGATGGCTGACAGTGTTGTCCTGGCGTTTGTTTAGCTACAAGTCCCAAGAGTGTCCCTGTGCTTCACACAGCATAACCCAGGGTGGTGGTTCTTTGTGGGATCTTCATTTATAGTGTGAGGCATTGCATTCTCCCAGGTGGGTTATGTGGAGTTTGTGTTGAGGGGGTGTGTGAGGAGAGCTGCTTGTAACTATGGTCAGTGCTGTCAGTCATCCTTCCCACCCAGCCAGATATCCCACCATGGAACGTGCTTCCATTGCAGGGAGTGCAAGTTGTCTTTCAGGATGTCAGTAAGTGGTGTCCTGCTGTTGGTTGTTGCACAGTTCCCAGCAGGGCCTTGTACTCCCCACAGCAGTACCCAGTGTCAGCCATCTTGTCAGTCCTTTTCCACTCCCTGTGATGTGAGCATGGTTCAGGGTGGTGTTGATGGGCCAATTGTGAGGCTGACCATTATCTGTGACTACAACTCCCATCATGCTATTGGCTACACTGACTTCACCAGCATACACAGAATTCCCTTCCTTTCAGTGAGCTTCCCTGTGAGGTGGTGTTCTAGTGGTGGCAAAATATCAGACAGTGTTTGTTGGTTATATTTGTGCCACTGCCTTGCTCTATTTGTTGTTAGGTTTGTACATGTCATGACACAGTTACATGTCACTATGAGATGGCAGGTATTGTGTTTGTCTGACTGGCATTCACATCTTGGGATGATTATCTTTTGGTTGCTGTGGATTTGCTAAGGGTGCATGGTTTGACTATCCCCTTGACAGTGATGTGTGTGTATTGTCACACCATATTGTGTATATTTGTTGTGTACTCACCAGGCTCTGGGATGTTTGTTAGTCCATATACGCTCACTGGTGGTCGGATGGCCTGCACCTTCTCCTCCCAGGGCCTGAGGTATAGTGGTTTGGCAGGAGGGCCACTGCCGGTGTGCTGGCTCAGGATGTAATCCTTCTTCAGTAAGTCCCTGACCCTCCTGAGCACATCATACCACCTGTTCTGGATGTCTTCCTTTGTGCGCAAACATGGTGATTGTGCGTTGACCCTGTCGATGATCCTCTCCCACATCTTGGTTTTCTGCGCCATGGGGGTCTGTTGGACCAATGTGCCAAACAACTGTGGCTCTACCCTCAGGATCTCTTCTACCAGGACTTCCAATTCACTATCTAGGAACTTATGATTCTTCTTTGGGGGCATGGTGATGGGTGGTGGTGGTGGTGATTGATGTGTGTGTGTGTGCAAGTGAGGGTGGGTGAGTGTAGGTTTTGCTGGGTCTGTGTGAGGGTGCTATTTGTTGAGGTGCTAATGGTGTGTGGCTTGTGTGTTGGATGAGCTGTGAGTGTGTCTGTGGTTGCTGTCTGATGGTGTTCTGTGCTGGCAGGTCAGTGGAATTTGCAAAGGATCATGGTAGGGATTTGTGGCCTTTATATAGGTGGAGTTGGGGGTGTGTCCTTGTTCCATTTTTTTTCCCCCCTGTATTTATTGACTTTGTCATTGCTTGTTTGGCGCTCTTTTTTTGTATTTTTTCCTTTGTAATTTTTGTGCATGTAGGAGACGTTCTTCTGACCGAGTAGGACGCTGCAGTTGTCTCGTGCGCGCTTCTCCGAGTCGTTCCCGCTGTGTTTCAGCTAGGTTTCATGTGCGGCGTACGCGTCGGTCGCGGAGTATTGTGTTGGTTCGGCTGGCTTTTGTATGCGTGTCGGTCGTACGGCTTGAGCTCCGTGCGAATCGGTCTGATTTTGCACGCATTGCATCGTACTGCGCGGGTCGGAGTTCACGGGTACGTTTCGTTCGGGTTCATTCCTGGTGCGTGTCGGTCGGTTCGATTCGCGTGGTTTCCCGGCCGGATAGCTTGTTTCCGTCCGGGTCGGTCGTTCGGCTTGAGTTCTGTACGAGTCGGTCGTGATTCACATGCATTTCATCGTACTACCCGGTTCGGGCAGCGCCGGTACGTGTCGGTCGGACTTAATTCCCGTACTGAGTCGGTCGGTACGTTTTCCGGCCCGAATCGGAATCGACCCCAGATTGTTAGTCATCAAGGGGAGGATTCTGCAGATCAGCTGGAAATGAAGAGAAATCACCCAAAAGCAGACTTTGAGGTCAATGGGAAGATGCTGACATTGATGGTGGATACGGACTCCTTCTACACCATAATACCTAAAAATATTTTTGGGATGCAATGTGGCATGGGGGAGAATTGATTTCTTCAGAAGTAGTATTGAAAGGATATCAAGGGGTAGATAATGGGGTGTCAAGTGACAGATATTGGAGTGATAGTTTTATGACAGCATCTATTAAATTTGAAGGAAGACAGACAATTGAAAAAGTATACATTGCTCCTGATGGCCCACAAATTCTAGGATGGGCACATCAATATGACTTGCTTATTAAGGTGGATCCTAGAGCGGAAAATCAAGCAATGATTATTGATGAGAGTAATTGAAGAGCATTCTAAGCCAAAATACACAGGTGTTTGAGAATAGTTGGGGGAAGCAAAAGGTTATATGCATGAGATCAAATAAAAAAACAAAAGGCTGTCCCCGTCAAACATGTTGCTAGGAAGATCCTTATGGCAGCAAGAGCACAAGGTGAAAGAAATAATTCAACAACTGATGGATAATAAAGTAATAGAGGTGAAGGAGGCAACAGAATGGCTGGCACCGGTAGTCATCACCAAGAAGTTGGATGGGTCACTTCATTTTTGTTTGGATTTGCGCAGTTTAAATGAGAATGTGATAATGGACAACTATCCACTGCCCAACATGAACGAAATAATGTTGATGTTGTCAGAGTTAACCTTGCGGAGAGAAAAATGTGTGTTTGGAATGCAAAGGGTAGAGTATTTAGGTTACTATATAAGATCAATAGTTGGTGATGAGAGATGAAAGGTTTGTGCCACCAGCAGTACTTAGAGACAGGTTAATTGGGTTGGCCCATGAGGGACATTTTAGTCAGACATTGACTACCAAGAGGGTAAAGGAGAGGTTCTGGTGGCCAATCATGGACAAACAAAACAAGGAATGGGTGGAAAAATGTGAGTGTTGCAAAGAATCTGAAAAGAGGTTGAGTGTGGAGATTGGCAAAAAGTCCAACATGTAGCAGAAGCTGATTACATGGTAAAAAATCAGTTTCTGTTTTATTGGTCTGTTCAATTGCTTTCATGAACATGAAAAGTATGCTGCTGTGCTGGTGGATGCAAAGTCAAGGTGGGTGGAGGTAGTCTTTATGAAGTCCATTACCACATATGCAACCATTAATGTGTTCAGTGAAGTGTTCAGACAGGAAGGCATTCCAACTGTGGTCCTCACTGATAACGGAACATAATTAACTTGTCAGAAGATGGAACAGTTCTTTAGAAAACTTGGGGTAAGGCATGTGTGTACTTCTCTTTACAATCCCCAAGGAAATGGACTATCCGAAAGGATTAACAAAATGGTGAAAGGAACAATGCAATTAGCCTGTACTGCTGGTATCCAAGTGCAGAGGGCCATTAAAGAGATGTTATGGGCTTATCTCGCTACTGTACATGCGGGAATAGGGAAGAATCCATTTGAAATAATGCGTGGCAGGCAACCAGGCACCAAATTGGTTCCATCTTGGAAGCATGAAGGTGTTGCAGGGAAGGAACAAAATTGCTTGAGGAAAAAGAGACAAGAAAGTTTCATTCAAGTGGGGGACTGGGTAAAGGTCAAACCGGGAGGAGTCGGTAAGGCTTTGTCTAAGTTCAGAGGTCAATTTAAAGTCAAATCCATGGGAATTGGGTCAAATTGGGCAATGGTCAAACCTGAAATCTTAGAAGTGTGGCTTTACATCAAAACCAAGTTGAAGTAAAGTGTAGGCCAATGGATGGAGCAAATTCAAATTCATCATGGTTACTTTTAAATGACATTATTAAGTCACAAGCAAACACAGAGGCTCAAGCGAGGGAGAGAGTGTCTGAGCCTAGAAGCATAGTACGAGTTGAAAGAGAAATAAGAGCAAGAAGAACTGTTTATTTGGGGGATTATGTCTGTGGATAGAGCACTTTGTTACTTTAGAGCACGTTTACATTTTTTGGGGGTTTTTTGAAAAGAAATGAGTAGAGTTGTGAAGCATCTTGATGATCATTTAGGTGGTCTTTAATTGTGGCTTCTTTATATGTGTCATATGTGTAAGGATATTTGCATGTGTTGTGTACTCTTGTGTTTTTCCTTTGTTTTATTTTGTCAGAGTCTTTGTGGTGTTACTCCGTGTGAGGTTTGATTGATTAGTTAATGTCTTAATGTTTTGATGGGTAGGTTAAGTAGAATTCATGTGTTAAACTCAGGTTTTAATTATTTATATTAAATGTTAAATTCACATTGTTATTATTAGTACAAGTCGTAAAGAAAGAAGATGTTATATTGTACTTAGCCAGTCTCATCTAAGCTGAGACTGCAGTGACATGTGAGCATTCCATAGATGACATGTCAAGATTCTAGAGTTTGAATAAGAATACTGTTGGATTGAAGTTGTGCCTGGCTGTGGACGCAGTTGGGTGCTTCTTATCTCTTAAGAAATAAATCTTCTAGAGCAACTAAGTGGTATGAGTATTCATCAATATATTACAGCAGTCAGGCTTTTTGGTTCAGGCCTGAGGGCTGAGCATCATGGGGCCTGGTGGTGCTCTTGGTGCTTTGATTTTCATTCTCTGACTATACACCAGTTCTATTTACCTGTGTAGTTGCTCCACCACAGCTTGCTGTAGTTTACTGCAGAGATGCACCAGGGTATTTTGAGGACCGGGTGAAGGGCATTTAAATAATGCTCTTAAGAAGGACTGACTGAAGAGAAAGACGGGTCATTTCAAATCAATGCATGATGGCCCCTGAGTATATCTGGGCCACATTCGAATGGCAGACATGTGCTGCGCAAGTACCAATCAGGGGCGGAGTGTGGTAATAGGCAAAAGGGGCGTTGCCCTACCAGCCTGAGGAGAGAAGCAAGAACAGAATTTAAAAATGCCAAGCAGCTGAAAAGAAATTATTACTTGCTGACTGCTTTCTTACATTTAATGGGGCAGCTGTGATAAACTGCAGACATCCTGCTGTGCATGTGGCTGCCGGGCGAGGTCTTCTTCTACAGCAGTGACATGGCAGAGGGTGTGCAGAGTTAGAATTCTGTGGATAAGGCTGATTTTCGGGTGCTTACACAATGGCCCTGGGAGGAGTCCACAGAACTCCGTTTATTTCAGTGGTGGGGACGGGGCAGGCTGAGAGGGAGAACGAGGTACTGGGTGGCAACGATTAAACAGTCATCATGAGAGGGGGTGGACTGAAGGAGGGGTGCATCTGGCTGCTCTCTTTGTTCCTTTCCTCTCGTGTGGTGTGCTTTCACTTTTGAAAGTGTTATGTAGCTGAAGCTGAGCCCTTGTTTGCTACAGCACAGACCCAAAAGAATACAACTTGGTAGGTACCTTTTTTCCCTTAAAGCTGCAATTATTACATTTTGTGGATGATTTCCGTGCAGTTGAGCAGCCCTAGGCGTTCACGCAGAAGGCATTAGTTTGTAAACTCAACCCAAAGGTATTGGCGTGCACTACATGAGCTCCCTGACTACAGTACACAAGGGCCGATATTTTAAGGCACCAGAAGGCTAAGTGATTTGCCCAGAATCACAGGATATTACGCATGAGATATTGAACTGCGTCGGAGGGAGTTGCCAGATTCAAGCCAAACATTCTTCAACTGGCCAGGTCAGATAAAGCGCCTCATTTTCAGGACCCGGTACTGGGCATGACGCTGCCAGTAGGGGATCAGCTCAGCAGCGAGGTTCCTGCGGCCGGCGCTATCTTGTGCGTGCTTCGTATCAGCACTACAGCATGCCCGGCAGGCAGGAGGAGCAACCAATGTGCCTGTAGCAGGGCACCATTAGTGAAGCCAGGTCGCACAATTAAAACAGATATACTGCTTAGTGTGCTGGTGTTTGTCATACTGTCACACTGGCCTGGATTCACTGGTGAAGACGCTCTCTATCAACCGTTCCTTGGGTGAGTAATGTCACCTTGCGTAATGTAAAGCACTTCAATAGCTTAGGGTCGAGTTTGGGCTATATAAGACTGCAAAAAACTTGGGGGCATATCAGCAAGGGACGGCGATAATTATCGCAAAGCGCGCTTAGCGCTAGGATAATTATCGCCGTCTATCTCTGGAATTTATCGCCCTGGTAGCGCGTTATTAACAACGCGTTACTCCAGGGCGATAAGAATTCCAGCGATAGCGGGAAATCGCCGTTTGCAGGGAACATCGCTGGTTTTCCAGCGATGTTCCCTGCAAAACGGCGTATAACCTGCTGATACGACCCTGTGGTCGTATCAGCAGAATCCATCTCCCATGAAAAATATGCTTAAGTCAGGAATTTAACAGACGTTAAATTCCTGAGTTAAAGCTGAGGTAGCGCGATTTTTTTTATCGCTGCACCTCCTTGTTAATATCGCGAAGCTGCCTTCGCGATATTAACATGTGTTGTTTTCACAGCCACGCCTTCTTTGCATCTCATTAGCGATGCAAGGCGAGGCTGTGAAAAACGGGCTCTACATCAAGGAAACACGCGCTAGCGTGTCCTTGATGATATTGCGATATAATTATCGCCGCTTTTCGCCCAAAAACGGACGCTAAAGCGGCGATAATTATATCGCCAGCCCTTGATAATATGCCCCTTGGAGTTCTCATCTAGAAATGCCCTGATAACTTTGACTGTTCTGAGTGGTTGAGGGCAGGCGGAGGCTTTCATAGAGGCCTCAGGGCAGTGGCTGCTGTTCTAAACCAGGGTTATCAACTTCATCCTTGCACTTTTCAACGCAGCTTGTGCTGTCCAGGAACTGCTGCCTGCCCCAGAAAGTGCTCACTTCTTTTTTTTCACAACAAAATTTATTTGTCAACAGCCAAAAGACGCCCGGCAGGGCGTTACACAAAACAGCGTTAGGTGCATATCTCGGATACTGATGTCGAAATTTTGCAGCAAGTTACATAATGAAGAATTCTGTACATAACAACTTGTCATGATAACAAATAACCATAGTGTCACCCATCTACAATGAATATAAAGCATAGAAGATCCATCTAATACTGAAGTGTCTACATCACGACCATCTGTAAATCCCCACATATCAACCATATTCAAGTCATTCCGTCGGTGGATCAGGAATGGGCTCCAGGTAAATCCCCCTATAATCTGCCCATCTCTTCCATATCTTGGGATGTTTCCGAGGGCAGCCCTGGGCAGCAAAGACAGGTATCTCAAGCCCCATGCAGAAATCTAAACCCTTTTTCCAGACCCCTAAAGAGGGTGGGAAGGTGTCTTTCCAATGTTTCGCAATGTCGCGCTTTGCAAGTGTGAGGCCCAGTAACAATAGATGTCGTTTGTACACGTTTCCCCCTATTTCATCCATAATATGCAGGAGGGTCAATCTAGGCGTATTAGGGACATCCCACCCCAGTACCTGTGACAAACAGGAAATTACACCGTGCCAAAATTTTGAGAGGGATGTACATGACCAGACAGTGTGGAGGAATGTACCGTCAACCGCACTGCACCTCAAGCAGAGCGGAGAGGCAATTAGTCCCGCCACAGCCAATACCTTGTGTAGTACACTCTGTGTAAGTATTTGAACTGTATGTATCTGAGTCGTGCTGCAATGGCTGCACCACGCGGGGACTCTAGCGCCTCGGTCCAATCTTCGTCATCCAGTGGGCCCAGGTCAGCCTGCCAGGACCCCCTCGTGCGGGAAAGTGTTGTGTGGCTATTGGTAACAATCGTGCGATAAAATTTTGCAATCTTGTGTTCTCCCAGATCTCTCATGAACACCTTGGCCTCAATGGGACTAAATTCAGGGACAGACTCCTGTAATGCTAAATAAGGCGCGAGGGCATGGCGGAACTGCAAATATTTATAGAACTGCGACCTAGGCATCGCATACTCTTGTTGCAGCTCCTGAAAGGACTTCAGTGTCTGCCCATGAAGGACATCTCCGACAGTAGAGATACCTATTCTATCCCATCCCAAAAAGCCAGGAAGTCCGGCCAGTTGCCGCAGGAGACCATTACCCCAGAGGGGAGCTTCTTTCACTACTCTGCCCCACCACCCAAGTTGCCGGAGGGTACGCCTCCAGAGACCAAAGACCGTGGCAGTCGCCGGGGGCAACGCCCTCTGGACAGCGCCTGCATACAAGACGGAGTGTAACGGTTGGGTGGCCATAAGCCAGCGCTCGACTGTATGGGCGGGCTCTAACCTATCTCCGTACCACCAGTCATTTGCAATAAGTAGGTGTGAGGCCGCATAGTAAGCTTGGATATCAGGCGTTGTCAATCCACCACAGTAGGTCTATTGGAAACAGGTCCTCAAGGCGACCCGGGCAGACCCACCCCCCCAGAGAAAGTGGCGAAGGGTAGCATTGAGCTGTGTAAACCAGCTAGGTGGGATCAAATAGGGATGATTTTGAAGTTGGTACAGTAGTCGAGGTAGGGAGACCATCTTAAAGATGGCGGATCTACCGAGCAGCGAAAGAGGAAGATGTGACCAAACACGAGTTTGTTCTTTGATCTGAATCCCCAGCGGTGCTAGATTTCTTTCCCAGGACAAAGACTGCGAATCAGCCAAGAAGACCCCAAGATATTTAAAGCCATCGGACACTACCGTGACCTCGTTGGACCAAGGGCCAAGCTGTCCCGTGCTACGTAGGGGCCATAAAAAGGATTTTCGGGGGTTCATATATAGGCCTGAGGTCTCACCAAAGACCTGCATGATCCTGAGGAGTCGAGGTCCGGAGTGATCCGGGTGTGTAAGAAAACATAATACGTCGTCTGCATACAACGCTATGCAATCTGGCGTCACCCCAGGCCACTCGAATCCTCGGTATTGAGCGTCTATCCGCACCCATGCTGCAAGAGGCTCCATAGCGAGCGCGAATAGGTACGGGGAGAGAGGGCAGCCCTGGCGGGTGCCACGTCCAATAGACAAGGTACAAGAAACAGAGTCTGCCACTCAAACCGACGCGGTAACGTCAGTGTATATGAGTTCAATATATCGTAGGAGGCGAGGGCCAAGATTGAGGCGGTTCAACAGCGCAAATAGGTACGTCCAACTTAAAGAATCGACCGCCCTGTCTATGTCCGCCAGCAGGAGGGCAGCCGGCTCGCCCAACCTATCCACCGACGCCATGGCGTTGTGAGCACGTCGAATGTTATGTCGCGTAGCTCGACCTGGCAAAAAGCCAGCCTGATCAGGGTGGACTAAGTCAAATATATGTGGAACTATGCGATTAGCGATAATCTTGGCGAGCAGTTTTGCCTCAACATTAAGGAGCGAGATCGGGCGATAGGAGGAATGGTGGAGCAAGGCGCTCGATTTGTCGCCCCACTGAATGAAGTTCAGGGGGTCTGCCCGGCTTCTGAAAGATAACAATCTCTGCATGTCTCCAATCAGATGGAAGACACTGACAGTCAAACGCGGCCTGAAGCGCGGCAAGGTAGGGGGCCATAAGAAGGGACTGATATTTTTTATAAAATTCACAAGGAAGGCCGTTGGGGCCTTACCCGAGCACATTCCGGCTAGCACCTCCTGGGCCTCCTCAATTGTGATTGGGACGTCGAGTGCGTCCCTAGTCTGGTCTGTGAGGGCACGGGGAGGCAAGTCATCGATGAACTGCCGGACTAGTTGTGGCGAGATAGTTTTGCGAGGGGCGTATAGCTCCGCATAGTATGTCGCAAAGCTGGTGGCCACCTGGGCCGGGTCTGGGAGCACAGTGCCTTGCGAATCATGCACACATGGGATAGATATGGGGCGGAGCTCTCTCTGACAAAGGCGGTGGAGCAAGGCGCTCGATTTGTCGCCCCACTGATAAATTCTACTCCGGGTGGCCAGCCAGGCCGCCCGGACCTTATCCATCAACTCCCCGCATAGAGCCCTTGGGTATACAATAATTGTCTACGCGAATCCTGTCTATTCACCTCCCGACACGTGTGCTCCGCGACCACCAGCTGGGCTTCTAACAGAGTCAGTCGCTCTCGACGCAGCCTACGTTGTGCCGTGCAGTAAGCAATATCCATCCCTGGGTTTCATTGCCTCCCACACAGTCACCGGGGAGTCTACAGATCCGATATTACGTGAAAAATAGTCTGTAAGAGATGAGTGTATATGTGACCGATATTTATCATCTAACATGAGCCACGGTGAAAGACGCCAGCGGATTGGGGGACGCATAGGGTCCAGTCTCAACTCCACCTGTAGCGGAGAGTGGTCAGACAGGCCCCGGGGCAGTATTTCGGCTGTCGCCATGCTTGGTGTATGTGCGGTGGATAAAAAGATGTGGTCTATGCGGGAGAAGGAGCCGTGCACGCTAGAAAAGTAGGTGTAGCCCAGTGCGTTGGGGTGCAGCTGTCTCCAAGAGTCCACCCAATCCAACCCCCGCAGCAGGGTCCCAAGCTTAGACTCCCGGGTCTCGGCCAGATTGCCAGTAGCCCGCCACCTATCTATGGAGGGACACAATGTATCATTCCAGTCCCCCCCAACCAGGGTTAGTCCCTGAGGTATCTCCACCCAGAGCCGTAGCAGGCGTTCGGTCAGACTCCATGTGAGGGGTGGGGGGGCATAGACGCTCCATAAGACAAACAGCTTACCATAAAGTGAGCCTGTGGCGATCACATATCGACCTTGCGAGTTGGTCCACGTCTTCTCGTGGACAAAGGGGACCCTACGGTGGATTAATAAGGCAATCCCACGTGAACCCAGAGTGAAGCCAGAGTGAAAAACATGGACAAACCCAAAGCGCGTTAAACATCGAAGCTTATTGCCAAGCAGGTGCGTCTCCTGCAGAAATACAATGTCTGCACCATACCGTTTAGCTTGGCGCAAAACCGCACCTCTTTTGACCTTATCTAGTAATCCCCGCACATTCCAACTGAGGATTCGGAGTCGTCTCTCAGCTGTTCCAGACATAACTAGGCTGGGGGCAGACTGCACTAAAGACACACGGGGTGCAGATGGTAACAGACATGAATTTTGCTACGGCTACAAAATGAGCATGGGTATGACACTTAAATACTAAAGCAACTCCCAACCACCCCCCCACCCCAATACCTCAAAACAGTAGAAGCATCTGTCGCGGCTTGAGAGGACTCCAGGCCCCAACGGGGGTCAAGAGAAGCTCCCAGCCAATGGATCCCTAAATTGCAGCCCCTAGACACGACAATATTTCAGAGTCCAGGAAGAGCAATTGGAGGTGTAGCCCATATATAAATGCCATTGATAAACAAATCCAGTTCACACATATGGTGGGCGAAGGAGTAGAGAAGCTTCACCGGTCAAGCAGCACGGGTCATACATGTAATTTATTCTGAGTTTTGGAGCATTTTTTTGATAAGGAGCGTCGACATTGTTTGCCCGTGACCTGAGACCGCTCCCGGCCCAGCCCGCTGGAAGAAGAATCAGAGTCAAGTCTGGGCGGAGTGTGCGGCTGAGACCTGACTTGTTCATCAGTCCACGCAAAGACCTCTGCAAGGGAGTCGAAGAAATATGTTCGTTCCTTGTATGACACTCGTAATCGGGCTGGGAATAGCAATGAGTATTGGATCTTAAGATTCCTCAGTCTGGCCTTCGCCTCGGTGAAGGATTGCCTGCGTTGTTGCACCATTTTGGTGTAGTCCGGGAATATCATGATCTTTTGAGATGCAAACAACAAGGGTTCTTTGAGTCGGGCCTGCTGTAGGATAGTGTCCCTGTCTTTGAAGTTTAGAAAGCGCGCAATTACTGGTCTGGGCCTTGCGCCCAGCGGAAGTTTCTGCAGCAGGGCTCGATGTGCGCGCTCGATGACATAACAGGGAGACAGAAGACCAGGAGGGAGCCAATATGCCAGCCACCCGGCCAGAAAGTCAGCCATATCTCTACCTTCACACCCCTCCGGGAAGCCAACAAAGCGTAGGTTATTGCGGCGGGAGCGCCCCTCCGCATCTTCAGCTCGCGTCGCCAGCCCCTTGGCTATGGATTCCAAGGCTGAGACCTTCTTCTGCAGTGTCGTGATCAAATCCTCCACTGTGGATATCCTCGATTCGGCCTCGGTGATGCGCTGAACGACGTTGCGGAGGTCCTGCCTGAGTAGCATCACATCAGAGCCCACGGCCCCAATCTTAGCCTTCAGCATGTCACGGGACTGTGTAATAGCGGCCAGGCTGGCTGCGTTGTCTGGCATAGATGATTGTGCATCGCCCGATGCAGGGGGCTGAGCTGTTGTGCCGGCAAACTTGTCCAGGGTGCTCTGTCGACCAGAAGAGCCAGAGGTTTTGTCTTTAGACATGGTGCGGTATTGCTTCGCGAGACGGGCCACGCCAGTCCAATGGGCAACAGGTGAGCAAAGACAAGGGGGCCAGGCGACCTCAAGACACGGAGAAAGGAAAGCCGCCGAAGCCAGACCCCCGGCAAAGCAGCGTGCCCAGGTAAGTATCTCCCCTCAATAGGGCCCAGATCTCAAACGTCCAGGGTCGTGCCGGTCGCAACACCTGCATCGATGACTCTTGCTGCAGCCCTCCACGTATACCGCAGTGTGCGGCGAGGGCAGGCCCACCCCAGCACAGACAGCCAAGTGGGCAAGGGCCAGGTCAGCACCAGCGGATCACCCCGACATGGACCGAAATGGCGTCGCAAGGACGGAGACCCAATGCCCGGTCTCCAGGGGCTGAAGGCGGCGCGCCGCGGCGCGCAATGGCCGCCGAGTCGTCCTCCACCGGAGGGCTGCACCTCCAGGTAGTAGCGGCGCCGAGGCCTCTGGTGGCCAGCGGGGGGGCAAAGGTACGGGCTGCGCACCAAGAGGAGAGTGGAGGAGTCTGTATGGGCGTTGGAGTGTGCCCAGCCGGCATCAGCACTCAAGTGCAGGGGGGCAGGTCCCACCAGGCAGGCCGTTGACCCACCAACCCGGCTGTTTCACACACCGGGCCGCAGCCACCGCCCACGGGGAGATCCTTGGGAGGAGCACTCACCCGGCTGTAGGGGCCCCAGCCCAGCGAAGCAGGCAATATAGCTGGCCAGCAGCAGGGAGCACCACGGCCTGAACTGGCCGTCAAAGAAAGACAGCGCCGCAGCCTCACAGATGGGGAGGAAACTCCACACTCCTCGCCTCACTCGCTGTCCCCACACTCCGCTCCCAGGGGGGGCGCCGGGCTGCCACCACAGCTCGCCGACGCCGCCGAGCCACCGGGCAGCAGAGCCAGGAAGCGCCACCCTGCCGCTTCCACAGCGCGGCACGAGAATCGGCTCTACGGCACCACGCCGAGCCCTGTCCGGCTCCGCCCTCACGCAAGGCTGGGGATGGCTAGGGCGCAGATCACCACCTGGCGCGGGAGGCCCCCGGTCCACAGAACGGGTCGCAATCGAGGTGATGGGATCCGCTCAGCTAGCGGATATCTTACCCACGCAGCGAGGCAGGTGAGAGCCAGGAAATAGGCAGGATTTTTGCCGGATTAATGAGGGCTTACGGGAGCCCGCCTAGAGCACGTCCACCATGCTGAACGGCTTGGCCACGCCCCCGAAAGTGCTCACTTTTAATGTTAAATTATGTTATTTAGAAAGCCAAGCTCATACTATAACCTGTTAACAGTTCTGAATCAACGCAATATATGGAGGAAAGGCAATTTACTCCCACTTCGCAATGCAGTTTATCTTCTAATATGGTAAAGCTGCAGCAAGAACAATGTTTTTCGCTTCAATTGTTTCTCGGAGACTAGTAGCTCGATCACCTCTGAGGTAGGATGAGGAGAGTCACAGTTAGAGAGACACAGAGATGGTGTAAGGAATGGGAAGTGGGAGAAGCAGACTGGGGGAGTGATGGAGGCATAAGGCAGGTGCCTTGAGGGGGAAACGCATACATAGCAAAAAGAGAAAGGTGAGAAGTGGAGATAAGGTGAAAGTGAGAGTGAGCCGGAGATAGAACCAGAAGGAAATTGTAGACAGCTGAGGGACAGAGAGATAAAGTTCTACCAAGTCAGGGATTTCCTTGGCATTCTGGTATTGGTAGTATTCTTTTTTTCAGTTATAAACAGAAAGCTACAAGTATCGGAACGCAAAGAAACCAGGAATAGATGAGCTGCCTATTCCTCACATGTGGCCATATGAAATCGCTAAAGTAAGAGATCCAGTGGAAAAGAGGGAGAAGGTTAAAGGGAATGGTAAGTAAATGAGTGGAAGATGCAATGAGAAGAAGAGAGAGAGGGATGGAGAGGCAGTGGGACAAGGAGGATAAGAGAAAACAGGATTTACTGAAGGTTAGAAAGAAGGGAGGCAGGCAGTATCGGCAAATCTGGCGCAAGGCATTTAAATTACAGTTGTTTTTCTTTGCATTTTTGCATATAAACTTACATTCACTGCTGGCATTGGATCACTTGCAATCTTTGATGAAAGAGGATGGGAAGAAGGACTGGTAAAGGCAAGAAATTAGGGAGTGGGTGGGAGGGCACATACTGGGCAAGGAAAATTAAGGGGAGGAAAATGGAGGGAAGTCAGAGGCATGTGGAGGGAAAGGAAAAGGAATGGAATCAACTAGCGGGGAGATGTCGGGGCATATACAGAAAGAGAGGCATAGAGGAAGGGAAGGAGAAAAAAGAGCTGAGAAGGTCACAGAAGAGGGAGGGTCGATCTGCCTCCTATAGCTCATTTTTAATCACACCAGTATAATTCCCATAACTATTTTCTCCTTATATATCCCATGTCCATTTCCACCCATGTGCTAGTACCAGACACTGAGGGGCCAATTCCGATCTCGGCCGGTAGGGCACCGAATCGGATTCGGCTTAACCGGATCCGATTCGGAGCCCTCTTTCCCGACCGATTCGTACGTGCGTCCGGCCGAGCGAGTACGATGCGAGCGCTCGCGAAATCGCCGACCGACTTGTTTGCGGGTCCGAAGCGCTCCGACCGACTCGCACGGACACGACTTGCACCGCGCGATGGAGACGTTCCCCTGGCCGGGCAAGTACGATGCGCGCCGCGAGCAGTCCGAACGACTCGCGCCGTCCGGCTCGAAAGAACAGTCGGAGCCGCACTTTGGGGGTCCGTGTCGGACCCCCTGTACGCGTAGCCGCGTGAGTCGCACACAGGGGGGACCCATGGGTCCCCCCTAACTGTGCATGTATGCCGCGAGTCACTTCGAGGCGTACTCGCTGTAGGGGGCACCCTTGTTCGCCTCGCACCCATTGGGTCAATGGGAGCCCGCGTACGCGTTGTACGTCCGGCTCCCATTAACTCAATGGGAGTCCGACCGACTCGAGTCCGATTGCATGCGTGCGCATCGTACTCGTTCGGTCGGACTGCCAGAGTCCGATTCGGTCGGAAATCTCTCCGGGTCCGGCTCGGTCGGAGAGATTTCCGGCCTGAATCGGAATCGGCCCCCGAGTAGCATGCCAGAGGGAGGGTCACTGAACTGCACAGCGGCAACATATATGGGCACCGTACTCGTGCCCCAAGCATGGCACCTCACAAACAAAGAGCATTGTGGGGCTTTATGATAATTTTTTAGACATTGTATTAAATATGCACTACTTTATTCAATTTTTTTAAAAAGCCTATCATCTGGGCATATTCGCCATGAACATCACTTGTGACAGTCATGCTCACTTGCTGCGCTTGCTCGCACACTATAGATAATTGAGGACTTGACCTTACGCCTACCACTTCTTTCAAAGTTCACCAGCCGCCACTAGTACCAATAACGCAATGTAACATAAGATTTAAAAAACAATGCTTCACACACAGAATAAACAAACTATTACTAGCACACTGGGAGCCCCTGGGGTGGGGAACAAAGTAAAACGTAAATGCTCCCAGCCTGCCACTAGCAGAAGCTGCAGGGTTCAGTCTCTCTCCATGATGAGGACGTGGTTCCCCATGGCAATCAAACCCTTTCAACTGGAAGAAATTAAATGCCCTGACGCTGACATTGTTCTTAAGGTTGTACAAAGGTCACTTTATTGTGGAGGCAGGACAGAAATAACAACAGGCATTCTTGATCCCATTGGCGTTACTCACTTGTTCCTACCAGACCTCAACAAACTGGACCTAATGGTCTCCTGGCCAGCCTTCCGCTACCTGAATCAGGGCTGGCCGTCTCCCTACTTCTCTCTTTTTATTCTACTCCCTTTCCTCAAACTTCCATAAGGTGCAAATATCACTCACACGTTTATTCTCCTGTGACGTTTTGCCATCACCAGAAAAACCCTCCCTGGGGTGTCTTTTCTGCCTGTCTAATCATGTTGAGAATCTCCTGCCCCTCCTCAATTCACCAAAGCTTTCTAGAGCCACAAGGCTCTTGTGTGATCCCTGGTTGTGTCATTCTAAGGCATCTGAATCCCATCACTGTCAACTTTCAGTCCCACATAGCACAACCTCCACAACTCTCCTACAATGAGGATGACCCCTTCCCGGGTCTCCTTACTTCCGCCCTCACTTTTTTATCCACCATAACATTTCACCAATGGAGGACACCCACTGCACTTTGAATAGTTGTGCCTAAAATGTAAAATAGTATCTGGAATAAATCCCTTGTTGAATGTTCAGTGCGCATCTTCATAAACTCATGCTTCTCATACTGCAGAGTGCCCAAAATTCAGTGCACAAGAAGACTGCTAGATGTGTGCACGGGTGCAAGCGGGCATGTGGAAACCATCCACTGTAGCCATGCATCAATGTCAAGTTCCCACACAACACTCACTATGTGGCTCTGATCTTGGACCTGAGCTGCTAATTATACCTGAGAATTATTTTTTATGCTAAGCCTGTGAGCCTCAATTCAATGCAGTGGTCAAATGAGTAAAAAAGCAACTCTCATGGCATCATAAAATTCTTTCTCTGTTCCAGATCGACCTCAGTTTAGAGCTGACAAGAGCGCTGGTGTTAGTTCGCCTTGATCACTGCATTGTAGACTGCTCAGTACTAACAAAGAAACTTATAGGCAGCAGTGGCGGCTGCTGCAAATCTAAAGTGGTGGGGAATAATAATTTAAGAAAAACATTCCTGTCGCTGACGCTGACGTTGCCGACCACCTCGGTGCTCCTCTCCTCCGGGCAGTCACTGGGGCACAAAGCACATGCTCCCCACCCAATCCAGATGCTTCTCTCATGCTATACCAAGCATGAGAGAAGCGCCGAGATTAGCCTGAGTGAGCTGGTCTGAAGCTCGGTCAGGCACAGGGAGCTTGTGCCATTTCTCCACCCGCCTGTGCAACACAGCTGGGTTGGAGAAATGTAAGTGCACATGTCGGTTTGGCCATCCTAAGATGGCCAGCCAAACCGGCATGCGCACTTACAGTGCCCATCACTCCTCCTCCCTGCCATGGCCCAGCCCCGCCCTAGACTCCATGTCAGTCAGTCAGTGGAAAATAAAATTATTATATTGTTTTATGACCATTTAAATTTTCACTGACTGACTCTGAGCAGTAGGGCGACGCTCCTCCACCATAACAGGGGAGCCGCCCCTGATAGGCAAGCTCAAAAGACTGCAAAACCATGCTGCTGCAATATGCCTCAACCTTTGCAACCTGGACCTCATCAGCTTGAAAGGGCTTCACTAGATCCTGGTGATGCAAAGATTAAGTTTAAGGTTCTCTGTATAGTTCATAAAGCCTATCTAGAGAAACACCCCTAAGATTTACAGTCAGAGGGTATGCAGACAGAATATTGAGTAAAAATATCGAGTT